>CM030799.1:15370000-15495000 GCA_018127125.1 Rhododendron griersonianum | reverse complement strand
ACCCCAAACGGCGACTCTCTCTCTCGCGCGCTCTCTCCCCCACCCCCCCTCTCTCTCTCTTGATCTGGCTATGGCAAGCGGAAAGTAGAAGAAGCAGCTTCGATGTAGAAGAAGAGAAGAAGTTACTAGTAAGAAGAGAAGTGAAGAGCTGTTCAGAAAAAAAGAAGAGAATAGAAGAGAAGAAGGGACTGGGTGGTATCTCTGTCTCTCTCTGGATCTAGCTATATGATGTCTCTCTCCGTTTACAGTGACTGTGTAATCGGTTTTGGGTTGTAAAATGGGTTTTGAGGGTTTTTTTCCATGACAGTGTGTAACGATTGTATAATGGTTTCTGGGGGTTTTGTTCCATGACTGTAATCTCTATAATCGATTGTGTAATGGGTTTCTCTCTCTCCATTTTTCTTTCTGGATCTGATCACCGTTGAAGACGACTCTGTATTTTTTGACCCGCGAACCCGACCGAACCAAATCAACACCTGGTTCGGTTTGAACCCGATAGCTGTTTCAGTCGGGCTGGGGTGGTGATTTAACAAATCCGACTAGGGTCGGTCGGGTCCAACCCGACCTGAATCCAACCAAAATCTGACCGTGGACAGCCGGAACAAATATCTAGAGAATAGTTATCCAGAGTCCCTACACAACTCAACTCATCCTTTCTACTAGCGGAAGCTTTTTGTTTATCCTCAGACATGTTAATAGAGAAATAATAGCAGACTACTGGAAAAAAAACCCGCAAGAACCAGGGAATAAATATCAGAAAATATCCCAAAGGCTGACTGAAACCGTTCGTACAAGCTGTAAATACCCAATGATACCCCAAAGGCGGACTGGAGATGCTTGAAACAACTTTAAAAAAACTGAAAAAGCTGAAAATACCTCACGGAGCTTCAGAAAACACAAAAAATAACCTTGAATAATCAAGCCTAGTTGATTTCAAGGAAACCCAGTCAGTTTTGGTTGCAATCGGCTGTAGCAAATGCAGAATCAAGGGCAAACAACGCAGAATTTGACCCCAAATCACAAATTGGATCCCCGAAACGCTCAATCGTGCCTTATTCGAACCTGTATGAACCCAAAATCAACATACCCCGTTGCTCTTGTGCTGCCGAACGGAAAAAAAACTGAACGGAGCCCAATCAGCTGATTTCGTGGTCTCCTAGTGGGTTTCGGTAGCAAACGAGAGTCATCAGAAGTTGGGTATGATGTCGGGAGGGTCATACTGTGAAGCGAAGTCCCACATCGCTTGGGTACCAAAGTAATATGAAGAATATACTCACTTCAATAGCTAGCTTTTGGGGTGAGTTCTATCCAAGACCATGTAACATGGTATCAGAGCCGGGTATGCCAAGGATGGGTAGGGTGCGTGTCCCTGGCCTGCACGTGGCAGGTGCTGTCGAGTGAGCACGCTGGGCGTGAGGGAGGGTGTGAAGCGAAGTCCCACATCGCTTGGGTACCAAAGTAATATGAAGAATATACTCACTTCAATAGCTAGCTTTTGGGGTGAGTTCTACCCAAGACCGTGTAACACATACAGCGTCAGAAAGTTATTGCCTGATTTCGGAAGTTGGTCGTCTGAGGTTGGAATGAGATGGGCTGAGGTAGTCGATCATGGGTTTTGGTCGTCTAAGGGAAACGATGAAGATCGTGCTCTGATACCATGTGAAATTAGACGATTGAATTAAGACCCAAAAGTTAGAGTTATTTCTCATTAACGTGAAATATGTATACAACACAATAAACTAATTGCACTATGGTCCTAGACACAATAGAACAAATAATACCCTAATTACAAATACACCTGTAATCTAACAAATTCGTAACGTACCCCACGCATGCGTGTTTGCATTTTTTTTTGATAGTAGCATCATTTTGTATTGCATTTCCTAGCCTGTGCATGTCTCTCTGTCCTAGTCGCATCATTTTGTATTGCATTTCCTTGCCTGTGCTACACGGACTGAGTTTATTGTAAATGGTTATTTTCGGCACATTATTGAGTCTCTTTGACGTCAGTATCTGTTTTGGTGTGGGCTCCGAGAGCAGTACCTTTTCCCCTTGGTTGAACCATAACTATGTAGCCTGATTCCTAAAAGAAATTACTGGTGAGCTCCTCCCATACTCGGATGATTTATCCTCTACAAGCAGCTGACATGTGACATTTATGTTTGTCAGATTTGCACAAACTTGGGGGCCTATCTGTAGTTATAAGAGTTCTTGATAACCCTGACTCAGAGATAAGGATGACTTCTGCATGGATTCTTGGTAAAGCTAGTCAAAACAACCCTGTTGTTCAGAAGCAGGTACTACTGGTATTTTTGTTCGTGAACATGTAGATGCATTCCTCGTAGTTTTTCTGTCGATTGTGTTTTTTTCTTTGTGATATTGTAAATGTATTCCCATTCCTACATGTTCGGTGATTTTTTGGTTATTGGCATTTGATTGGCATTTGAAAAACAATGTTTGATATATAACACTTGGGGATCTTAGGTCCTGGAACTTGGAGGGCTACCAAAGTTAGTGGTGATGGTAAAATCCAGTTATAAACAAGAAGCCACAAAAGCATTGTATGCTGTTTCAGCCTTGATCAGAAATAATGTGGATGGCCAAGAAATGTTCTATGCAGAATCTGGAGACTTGATGCTTCAGGTGACCGGGTGGGTTTCAATATTGTCATTTAAAGTTTATGTTTCACATTTCCAATTATTTGTTGTCTTGTAGGACATACTGAGTAACTCCACCAATGATATTACACTCCGTCGAAAATGTGTGTTCCTTGTAGCTGATCTGGCTGAGTCTCAGTTAGAAACAAGAAACAAAGTGGAGCTACCTTTTTTCAGCAATCCTTTATTCTTGAAGTCTGTGGTAGATTTAACAGCATCAACTGACCTGGATCTCCAAGAGAAGGTATACATATTTCTTTGGCATCAGCCAGCTAGTTTACAACTGGCAAACATACTTTCGATGGGATTATGGGCACTGAAGGTTTACACGTAGCGAAGGAATTGAACAGGCTTTGTGTTGTGCCATGCACGGGAGATGTTTAAACTTTAAAGAAGTGGTAGTAAAGGGTCAAAACATATCAAGTTTTTTTTTTGTGGGTTATGAAGTCCGACCAACAGTAAAAGGAATTTCAATTTGATGAAGAGATCATCATTCTAAGAAGATAGCCAAACAAACGACCTTGTACTAGGAAAAAAGCAAAGGCAGATATGAATGTATAATATCTGGTGTAAACAAGATGTTCCGAAAAGTTTAAGAACGTGCAGTTATGCACGTATAATTTCTGGTGTAAACAAGGTGTTCCGAAAAGTTTAATGCTTCGTTTGGATTGGTTTTTGAAAAAAAATTCTCAACTCAAAAAACACTCATTACCCCTACTTCCAATCATTACTCACCCCTATCTCCAATCATTATTCTCATTTCTCTCTCTATCTCTCTCCAATCATTATCTCTACTTGTAATCATTACTCTCTTTCTCTCTCCACTCATAACCCTACAAAATTTCTCAAAAACTCATCCAAACACAGCATAAGAATGTAGGAAATGTGGTTATAACTTATACCAGCTGCCTATCCAATATGTAAGGGAATTATTTTTATGAAAACAGTAACCCAAAACAAAGATATGGATGATGTTAAATGAAACTGTATTTGGTAAAACGAATGCAGAGCACTGAATTGCCACTACGAAAACATGATTGATCTCTTATTGTTCTAGCACTTAAATATACAATATTGATTTCATGGAGCAAATAGTTTGGTTATGTTTTTATTCCTCTCCTTTAATCGTCGGGGGCATAGTGTCTGTTGGAAAATATAGCATCATTGATCAAACGGATTCTGTTGTATTTGTTTTCATTGTATTGTGTCATTGTGTGAACCAACAAAAAAAAGTGAGAATAGAAAAGGTTAGATCAATGCCACTCACCCACACAAAGTGAGAGCGAACACGAGTTTAGCATTTTTCTAAGAAGAATAAGGCACCAGATGAATTCCCATTTACAGACCGACACATATGAAGTTGTTGCTATGTTGTACATTGGTAATAGAAATTCCAAGTGTAAGAGAGTCGAAGATAATAAATGTGAAGTTGAAGAGAGACATGCTAGGAAATATATCTTGGATGTTGGAAGAACTTCCACGGAGGTAGAGAGCCATGAATTATAAAAATATGATGAGATTGAAGGCTTTAGAAGCATAAGAGCAAGTCAAATTGACTTATGGAGGACGTGACCAACATATAGCAGGAGACACTCAACAAGATTTTGCGATGTTTAAAGACAGGTGCCTAGTGAATTTTCTGATTCTGCAACTAAAGGGCACAACTCTTCAAACATGTCTCTTACTAGTTACAACTCCATATTTGTTTGATGGTCGAGTTTCAAAAAGTTGAAAGGTGGTATGTGGACTTGCCACTTGCGTATAATCTTGTATGAGAATAGTCAAGCTTCTTTTGATCCTTTGTTCCCTTTGTTTCATATTTTTGTTGCAAGTATTCCGATGTGCTTATTTATGTCTTGTTGATGGATATGTTGGAAGGCCCTCGTTGCAATTAAGAATCTCTTGCAACTCAGGACAACTGAAGCTCTAGTTCTTAGGAACTTCTGTGATTTAGATGGAGCATTGGAGAAGGTAAGGCAGCAGTTGCAACAGTTGATGTTAGAGGACAGTCGGAGAGATTATGCAATGGACGTGGAAAGCCTTCGCAGAGAAGTGGAACTGATTTACCTTGGGAAGCTGGAGAAGGTAAAAATCAGAACTACTTTGTATTTGGCTTGTCAGCTGTAAAATTTGGATCTTGCAATAGCTTTGATAATGACAGGTAACCGTGGTTCCAACATGATTAATGGATGAATTGTATCAGCTGTGGAGACATGGTACGCTGTGCCTGGACGAAAATAGTCATTTTGATATTGGAGCTGGGTAGAGCTTTGCTTTGAAGCCTGAGTTTGACTTGCAAACCCTTGGCTGGAAAAAAGTAAGACAGTTATTTGAAAGTTTTCAGTGCTAATAGATAAACAGCATGACACCATTGGAAGGAGGTTTATGTGTGCAGGTGATATGATATACTGTATGTTCTACACAAAAAAAATTGTCATTAAAAAATCATGGGTGCTCTGTCATTTGTTTTGCAGTTCCATCAAGAAATTTAACTTTAGGAGGTAAATTGTGAAAAATTGATGTTCCCTCTCCACAGTTTTTCTTCTTGAGTTTGGGTGGCTAAGATTTGAGTGTGAATATAGTTTTGCTAATTAGTCACGGTATCGCATAGTCATCGTCATCGTTTTTCTATCTGGGTAATTTCAAGTGCAAATGCCTTGTTTCCTAGTATATGCTTAGCTCTTATAAAGAGACTTGAATCCGTTTATATGTCATGTTATCTTGAATTTTCAATATCTAATTTCAAGTATGGTGGGATTAGGAATATATTTTTAGTGTGTCAATTAGTGGGTATTTTTATCCGTCACTCTCTTAGTTTTGAACTACACTGAAGACAGGGAGGGCTCTGCAGATGCTTTCTGTTATCTACATTAATGCGTGTCTCCGCTTGCTGATGCGGAGGCATGCGTTATGCGAAAAGAGCAACTCGACCAGATTTTTATCCCCATCTTATGCACTCCCATTATGGCTTCCCAATTCCCATTATCGTCCCCATCTGTGACCCAATTGGGTCGATGCGGGCAAACACTTATGCCTTGTTCAGATGGTGTTTTGGAAAAAAATTCCAAACTCCAAAAACACTCATTACTCTTTTTAATCATTATTCTCATTTCTCTCTCCACTCATTATCTCTATCTCCAATTATTATTCTCATTTTTTCTCTATATTCAATGATTACCCTAATTTTTCTCTCCAATTATTACCTTAAAAATCAAACTCAAAAATTTTCAAAACACTATCCTATTTAGGCATTATTTTCTGCAGATAAAATCTGAAATCACCAAAGAGGGAAAAAACTAACACCCCTTTCTGTAATAAGGATAAATATTAACTAGGGAAATAAATACTAGCACAAAAAAGAAAGGGATCTGGAGGAGCTGGCCTTTCCTGCACATTTAATCAGCAAAAGTGCTATGGATACACCGGTGGTGTACACCATATGTACACTGTCTATGTGGCAACTGACTTGGGTAAGTAATAGGGTTATCTCCTCTCTTTGCAATTCAAAATTTTACCCAAAATTGCTCGGGAATTTGACCCAACTCAAACCCATTACCCTCTTGACTTTTCACCTACCGTTGACCTCGTTTACATCTGCCACAGTCAATGTCGGCAACCACCACCACCAACGCCAGCGACCGCCACCACCATTGCCGCTGGCAACCACCATCAATCCACCCGAATATTTTCAATTCAAATTTACACCCATGAATGCCTGGAAAATCAGAGGAAAGAAGACCCAATTTTTGCCCCAAACACCAAAGCCATTGACAACTGGCTGTCAAGGGATCAAGTCCCAGCTCATTGCTCAAGAACTCAAATGAGAGTAATAGTAGTTGTGGTAATTAACAAACCCGTAAGGACCCAAATGAAAATTCTGAATTGCAGGTACACAGACATCAATGAAATACAAGCGTCCAACACGGAAGCAAGAAAAAAATTATACTATTGTGTTAAATGTTATTTATAGCTACAAGTAAAGTCTTGTTATATTATTCACACTTTACTCCCTCCGTCCCTTTATTACAGTCCAGTATTTCATTTTGGGCTGTCTCTTAATAAGTGTCCATTTTATAAAGTTAGTGGGTAAAAGTTGGTGAATTGTCTATTTTGTCCCTAAAAGTAGATTCCATTTTGAAAAGTTAGTGAGTAAAAGTGTAATGATGATGGGTAAGTAGGAAAAGTGGAGGAAAAAGTTGATGTGAAAGTTATAATGATGATATATTTTTAATAAGTTGGAGTTACGAAGCAGGACATTTAAAAAGGGACGGAGGGAGTATTATTTATGATTTATATTAAATGTAAAAGTTTTAATGAGAGAATGTTTGAGTGTGGAAGAAAGTTTGAAAGTTTATTTATTTTATTTTTTAACTTGTGGTATTCTGAAAAGTGTAGTGAAAAAAATATGAACTTTATTAGTAAGAGAATGTCACATGGGAGAGAGAACTAAGAAGATAGCTTGATTTTATTTTTGGAAACTACATTTGCTTAGTATATAGTATAGATTGATAGATTGCTTCAAAAAAAAAGGATATTATTCTATCGTTCGTATTAGACTAATGACTATACCATCCACGTCTAGGTTTTCAAAGCCTTAATTTCAGAGCAACCTGAATTTCAGAATAGAGGAATTTTGTGTGTGTGGTAAATTAGGGTAAATTGGTTTGTACTAAAATCAAAGAAATCTAAAAGAAATAGAAAATGGGGAAGATTAGATGGAAAACACGAGTGATTTACACATTTCGGATCAAGCCATCTAACTTCGAGATTTTTACCTCCTCAAGTTTCATTTGATTTTGTTGGAGAAAGTGTAACAATCGGATTCGATTTTGGAGAGAGAAAGAAATGGGAATCGCAAAGAGTGGTCGCTGGCGTTGATGTGGTGTTGGTCGTTGGCGTTGACGGTGGTAGGTGAAAATAGGGTCGAAGGTGGGAGTAAAAAAGTCAAGAGGGTGTTGGGTTTGAAAATATTGGGGTGGCTTGATGGTGGTCGCTGGCGTCAATGGTGGTGGTGGTTGCCTGCGTCGATGGTGGTGTAAATGGGGTTGGTTGTAGGTGAAATGGGTTTGAGCTGGGTCAAATTCCCGAGCAATTTTGGGTAAAATATTTTTTTTGGGGGTAAATTAGCTTGAAATTAAAAAGGTTAACTGAATGTACAGCCTACAAAGAACATACCTCAGGAGGAAAAGAAAAGGAAAAAAAAAATTGAAAAATGTGCGGTACCCATGCATAACCCGCATAGAGAGTAGGGTAGAGTAAATAACATAACAAAAGCCATGTGTGGTGAGATCATATCCTCGTTGCACTATCCATCTAAGCGGAAGGATAATACAACGGGGTATGATATGAATGATACTATTAGTAATAACTTGAAATTGAACTACTATTACCTGGCACATCCCGTCAGGCTAGGAAATAATATAAGTAGTCATGGCCAGAGATGACCAAATGATAACCAACACTGAGGATTAGCAACAACATAGCAATACGGCATCAAGGGAAGCTGAACAGCTACTACAGATGAACATGGCACCAAGAAGAGGCTCGAACCAGAGATGATGGCATCAGACAGGAGGCCCCACCCTGCATACCACGCCCATTCCATCCGGCCTAATACTCCCTCATCCAAGCTTAAGGCTCGCCAGAAAATAACCTGCTCTCAGCCAACTACCAAATACTACAGACTCCAGAGATGGGAAAAACAAACCAAGACACTAAGGGCATGTTTAGTTGCAGGTTTTGTTTTGAGGGGATTGATAATGAGGTGGGATTAGGATAGAAATTGGTAAGGAGAAGGGATTAGTAATGAGGTGGGACTAATTATTTGCATGTTTGTTTTGCATCGGATTAAACGATATGATTATTATCTAACATGTTTGTTTTACATGTGATATGATTGGATTGAAAATGCTATTTCCGTTTTTACCCTTTTGCAAAATAAATACTCCCTCCGTCCCATAATATTTGTCCGGTCCGCAAAACAAGGACGTAAAAATAATATGTTTTTTGCAAGAAAAATTCAAAAATTTTTCAACAATTCATTAGATATCGATGAGTTCTTGTAATTTATGAAAAAAGTTTGAATTTTTTATTGAAAGAAATGCATTATTTTTTAGTCCTTGTTTTGCGGACCGGACAAATATTATGGGACGGAGGGAGTATAAAAATGGTTGATGAATTTATGCAAGCTTGCTGTCCATTTCCTCCGTTCAAAAAATAAAATAAAATGAAACCATTTCCCAAACCCACCATTTCCACCGTCCCTTCTTTCTCTCTCTGCTATACCCCCTCCGGCCACCACTAAACCCACATCTCCTTTCCCTATCTCAGCCACCTCCGAATCAGATGCAAACCTACATCTCCCCTCCCCATCTCACCATCCTCCGAATCATAAGCATGGAAAAAGATGGCGACAGATCTGAGACTGAGAGGTGGTTTCTCAAGCTGTGATGGAACAAGACGGTGGCATATAAAAAATCAGAGGCGGCGGCGGCGTGTACGGCCATGGTCATTGCGATTCTGTACTCCCTGTTCTCTCCGTCATCTTCTCCGCTCTCATTCTTCCCGTGAGCCCTCCCCTTTCCCTGCTACTTGGTTTGTTTAGGGTTCGAAACAATCCATTTGTAATTTTTGATCAGAACTGAAAAATATTCTAGTTGGTAAATTGGTAGTGCATGATTTGTGAGATATTCCAGTTGATAAATTATTCCAATTCATAAAATTAGTGAGATATTCCATGGCCATGGTCGACGTTTTGTGCTTGCTAACAGATGAGGAGAAGATGAGGGTAATGTTGTCAATATATGTAAAAAAGGAGGGCATATCAGTCTATTTATCACCAATCCCATGGGATGGGATTGCTAATAACACCCCCGGGTTAGGTAATCCGGTCCATTTGGGGGATTGAGAATCCCATGGGATTGCTAATCCATCCCCAAAAAATCAAACCAAACATGTTTTTTCAAGTCCAGACCACTTTATTAATCCTATCCCAAGCCCCAATCTGGCTATCAAACAGGGCCTAATACTCCAATAAGCCCAGAGAACAAGCGAAATACCTACTTCTAAAAACAACTACTACAGAGGGACTAGAAACCGGAAAGAGGCTCGAACTGGAGATGTCGACATTCGACAAGGCTACCCTCCCAAGTACCATGCACACCACGCCCATTTCATCCAGACTACTACACCCTCAATCTAACACCCTAGGCTCACTAAAATCTAAAAGAGGGACAGAAAGAGGAGCCACAAAATGAGGCCACTCGAACCGCAGGTGAACCAAGCTGCCTCTTTCGATCAGTGCACTACCACAAATCTAATCATTGACAGCCAGCGAAGCTACCCCTTTCAATCAGTGCACGACCACCAATCTAATCAATGACAGCTCCGAAAGTTACCCTTTTCAATCAGATTAGGTAAAATTTTGAATTGCAAAGAGAGGAGGTGGGGCCCTATTACTTACCAAAGTCAGTTGCCACATAGGCATTGTGTGTACACCACCGGTGTCCCCATAGCACTTTTGTTTTTTCTTTGAGATTTTATTCAAACTCATAAAAAGTAGATCTAGAGTTTATTGAAGATGAGGACATCATAATACCACATTCAAAAAAAATTAAGCGGGTTTAGAACGATAATTAGGCTAGAGAGAATTTTTCCGGGTTTATATAGAATCACTCAATTGATAATGCATGTTAAGGGTAAATTAGTTACTATAAATATCTTCCTGCAAGATTTTTTTACAAACTTTTCATTTTAATCAAATAGGTGGAAGAAAATAAATTTGCTTATCACAATTTCTTTTAATTTTACTCTCATTTTTACTTTCCAACATAGTATATCTTTCTTTGTAATCAAACGAACCAACTATTTTTAGTACTTTTTTTGGTTATTTTTTCTTCTCTTTAGAAAGGAGAGTTTTTTTTAAAAACTTACTCTTTTCCTCATGTTCCA
The DNA here is from genome assembly GCA_018127125.1 of Rhododendron griersonianum. Lineage (NCBI taxonomy): Eukaryota > Viridiplantae > Streptophyta > Magnoliopsida > Ericales > Ericaceae > Rhododendron > Rhododendron griersonianum. Next base: position 15,484,393 of record CM030799.1, on the reverse strand, counting down.
CACTAACCATCCAATCAAGGGCGGCTCTACTTGGTTTCCAGCAAGCAAACCCTTTGGATTCAAAAAATGCACTAAAAATTTCATATTTCTTTTATATAATTGTATTTTTCCTTAATATTTTTGGCACTGAATCATTCATATATAGTAAAATTAAGTGAAAAATCACTTAAGTTTGTGAGTAAGTAGGTACTATAGCTTGAGTAAACAAAATAAACTAGATCCAATATAATTTCATCCAAATGTAAATATGTGCATTTTATATAGAGCTTTGTATATAAAAAATTTCTTTGTAATTTTCTCACCGTTGAACTAAAATCCAAGAATTGCTGCTGCATCCAATTCCCTCGTTATGTTATTCTAACACATTACCTTTTTAGTTTTTGTTTTCGTTAATGCAAGATGTTTCGGGCCAGTTTGAATGCCCTTAGACTAATTCTTACATCCCCTCCCATAGAGTTTCACATGCTTACGTGTGTGGGTGAGGTGGCCCAGAGAGTTTTTGGCAATATATTTTACCTTGTATTGTGTTATTTAATTTCAAAAACTTTGTCTAATACAACTAATTGAGATGCATGAAAGAAGATTTATATTGTATGAAAAAAAAAAAGCGCCATAACTTGAAAATATAATTTTTTTTATCCAGTTGGTTTTTGGCATTATTAATTTATTTTTGCATTGAACGAGCTTTTGGACAGGTGTCAAGCTTTGGGTGCTGGCGTAGAGAGCTGGAACAGACAGGCAATTCGAGGCACATTTGAACCCAAGTTTTAGAAAGAAAGTACAAGTACTTGCCCATTAGATATGGAGGAAAAAATATCAAAAAAAAAGATATGGAGGGAAAAGTATAAAAGACAGCTTCAAGGACTGCATATGGGTGCCTCTGTGTTGGGTGCTATGATCATCAAAGATGTCAGAGCATGCCTCTGTTCATGGCAGAACTTGAAACGTAATGCTGCTAATAGACTTTTAGTTAGAACCTGGAATCTTAAGTTCCAGGATTCTTAATTCTTTGTAAGTATAAAGCTGTTTGTTTTTGTTGTGCTTCTCCCCCTAGTTAACTGGGGGAGGGTCGAATCAAAAAAAAAAAAAAAAACTGGGGGAGGGTAAGCTTGATGTAGTTGGTGAGGATTTCCAATTGTCTTTGATTTGGTTGCTAATACTCCCTCCGTCCTAATCGTCTCAGTTTTATTCTAACTGGATAAAAAAACTAGTTATATCTTTACATTGATAATGAATTTTATATTTAATATGAATCTTGTTTGATAGGTCTCGATTTGTTCTATAATACAACATTTTTGAAATCACCTAAAATATTATAAATTACAAGATATAATCAATTAAAAAGTGGCACAAACTCCAAAAAAAATACTCCCTCCGTCCCAAAATCATTGTCCATTCCGCAAAACGGAGTCTTAAAAATAATGCAATTTTTTAAAGAAAAAATTCAATTTTTTTTCACCAATTAATAGAACTCATTGATATCTAGTAAGTTGTTAAAAAACTTTTGAATTTTTCTTGCAAAAATCGTATTATTTTTAAGACTTCGTTTTGCGGAATGGACAATGATTTTGGGACGGAGGGAGTAATTAAATTAGGACGGAGAGAGTAGTAAATGATTAATTTACCCAAAAAAGAAAAGAAAAGAAAAGAAAACTCTCAAATTACTGGCTACCAGTTCTCTCTCTCTCTCTCTCATTGTCTCCTTCACCTCTTGTCACCTCACCTCTCTCTCTCTCTCTCTCTCTCTCTCTCTCTCTCTCTCTCTCTCTCTCTCTCTCTCTCTACATATATATATATATTCCAGAGCAAAACCAATAACAGCCAACGACTAGAACTCCCGCCATGTCAAATCCCTCCTCCTCCAGCCAATGACTCCCCACCCACTCTGTTATCATCTTCTCTTTCGTAACCCACGAGTTTGAGTTTGCCATCTCTGACGACGACGACTGTCCCACTGCTCTGAAATCCTCCGTCCTCAACTCCTATTACGGGCTCTGAAACCCTAAAATTGTGACCCCAAACGCCCTTTTCTCTCCATTTCATCAAACCGTAAAATTTGCAATCTGCTCGCTCTCCATTTTAGTGGTCAAAGCCCAAGCATAATTTCTGTAAGAAAGGTAGAAATTCGGGATTTAAAGTATTCGAAAAAGTGATGGAGAAGGACAAGATTAATAGATGATTAATGAAGGATTAAGGGAGAATCTGGACTGGTAAAAAGGAACAAGGCTAAACAGTAGGAGAGAATCCTTGGTAGGGATTTCACCCAACTAGAGCAAGGAGCAAGGATCAAGAACGATTTCTCTAGATAGTTTCTCTCTAGAATCGCCCTAGAACTCTGTCTAATCGTCCACCCTAAGTGTGGGGGGAGTGTCCTATGTATAGGCACACACAGCCTCTCTTTCTGTGCCAAGTGGGATTATAAAGTTTGGACATGTGTCCCGCAAATCGTGCATAGATATTCCTTCCTACTGTCAGGCCGCGGTGCTCGCGACACCCACAGTAGTCCCATGGGTGCTATTCCTTGAGCACCTCTCTGCGATGATCCCTTATTCTTTATCTACCAAGCCACAAGATCTCCAGTAAACCCGGATAAGCGATGTGGTCGAAGTCTATCTCAGTCTTGCCATTGCCACCATCGGGCAAGGTCAAGTCTCGGCTCTGCCTTGCCATTCTCGCATAAGCGGACATGGTCATGACTCCTTTCTTGGTCGTGCCAATACCGCAACCAAGCCTTTAATGGCTCCTCCTCAGGTCCTGTCAAGTCGACAGGAGCAGAAAAGTGTCTGAGTCAAGTTGTTTAAAGGGTCGACATCATTTTTTGTCGTGCCCAAGCCTTCGTGGAGTTGCGATCGGTCCCTTATCAGCATCTCTTAACCAAATTGGCTCACGGCTAAGGCTTAGCTCGGCCAAGGCCACTTGCGGCCAAGCTCAACCAAGGCCACTCACGGCCAAGGCTTAGCCCAGCTAAGGCCACTTGCGGCCAAGGCTTAACTTGGCTAAGGCCTAGCTCACCCAACGCCACACGTGGCCAAGGCCTTGCTCGCCCAAGGCCTAGCTCTCCCAAGGCCACACGCTGCCAAACCCTTGCTCGCCCAAGGCCACACGCGGCCAAAGCCTTGCTTGGCTAAGGCCTTAGAGGGTCGACATCTTCGGGGAACCGCAATCGGTCCCTTATTGGTTTCTCTTACCCAAACTTGGGTGATACCCAGCCACGTCAACGGCTGCGTTTCGGTTCTTGGTTTTCATTATATCCAAGAAGAGCACGCTTGCCTTTCTCTTGATAATAAGATCTTCTCAAGTTCCTCGGGATGAAGGCGGGTTTCACATTCTCGAACCGAGTCTAGTGCATGTCCGTGCCTAAAGGCACGTCTTGACTTTTGGTATAACAAATTATTCAGTTTTGTCCCTCTAACCTATTGAAGGCCAAGACCCCATTTGCAAAATTCGAACTACACAACAACCCATGCTATACATCGATCCTAAGTTGTATTGGGGTTAACATGTGTGAACTCTTTTCACGACGACTACATAATGCATAATAGTACTTGAAAAAAATTCCATATATTAAATGAATGTTGCTGACCAGCTCGCCAACCAAGCCGACTAATAGTTAAATATGTTTTAAACATAGTTTATCTAATCAACTACATAAATAATCCTAGCACACATCAATTCAAAACACCCTTTAAAAATGTATAAAAGTTGTAGTAAAAATACTTCAAACATAAGCAAATATGTCATGGGAAAACTAACAGGTAGTAAAACAAAACAGATCGAAAATAAAATTTGGGATGTAGGTCGTTGGTTGTAATGCCTCCTTTCCCATTTCCTTTTTTGTTTTCGAAACCATGTCCTTTTGGAGAGTAATGTGAATCCAGATGCATATCTGGCCATTCTCAACACAACCCATGATTGTAGTTTTTTACTTTTTATCAAAGGGAAACTTATTTTCATTCATGAGAAGCCCAACACACTTGCAAAAGAATTATGTCAAAAGTACCACCCAAGAAGCAGGACATAAGCAAATATCACCAAACTAAGAGATTCTATTCGTTTTTGGTAGACGAAGAATAGAATGTGTATTTAGCATTTTTTTAATTGGCGCAACAATATGAGTTAAAGGTAACGAAAAGTCTCGAAGGGTAGTAAAAAATCCGGAAAGTCACTTTTTTACTTGTATATTTTGCATTTAGATTTGAGTTCAAGAAAATTGATGGAGTATATAACAGTGAGGTATTGTACGATGTATACAAATGGATCGATCTAGTGTGAGTGATTTTTCCATGGACAACGCTGTCGTAGAGAGGGATTGAGTGAGGGAGTTAGAGAACTCGGGCACAAACCTCACGAATAACGTCGTCGCTAAATCTGTGCACTTTGCCAAAGGTAAATCAACGTAAAGAGAGGTCGTGAAACTTGCCTACCGAAAAAAAGGGTAAGGATATTACCTTTTTGTAAGAGTTATTAACCCTCTTTAATAACTTACGTGAAAAAGATTTCCCACCATTAGTAGAGTACCTTCCAAGCTAAAAATAAAATGAAACAAAACTCAAAATTAGACAAACAATAAGGTAAATAGAGAGAACGTGAGATTCAGCGAATAAGTAAAAAATGCTATAGATACCACAGTAGTTACTGTTTATTCGGAGCTGTGGTCTGTGGTTTCGGTTGTGGAGGAGCCAACGTTGGTAAACATGGACGGGTAAATGAGAGAGGAATACCCTGAGTAAATACTATGGTCAAAATAAATCCCTAATGAAACCAACACAACTCTACTCAAAATTGAACAACACAATCCCCATAAGAAAAGGTTGAACTTATCATAGCAAAACTGACATTGAGGTATTTTTAAGTGAATCAAACCTTCTCTACAGATTACTACAAAAGCACCCCAAAAATTACAGTTAGTAGGAATCAAACTGTAAATTAATTAGAAGTAAGAGAAATCGAGAAAAAAAAATCTATAAAGAAAAAAACCTAATTGAGAAAACGACCGACGATGAAGGACTTGTGGTTGTTGTTGCCAACGACGGTGGTTTGTGGTGTTGTACGATGGTGCTGGTGGCGATGGTTGTGGTAACTTCCGAAAGGTGTTGCATTTGAACCAGAGAGAGAGAGAGAGAGAGAGAGAGAGAGAGAGAGAGAGAGAGAGAGAGAGAGAGAGAGAGAGAGAGAGAGAGAGAGAGAGAGAGAGAGATGAGTTGTAGAAATCAATTGGAAATGGGAAAATCAATTGGAAAATGGAACAGAGAAACATTTCGGAAACGTTTCAAAACGTTTACATTATTGAACAGGGTCAATTGATTTACTCCAATTTGGAAAAGGGAACAAAATTAAGGAGAGGGATATATTTAAGGATTTATTAGGAAACGTGTAATTAGGATATAGATTGTAGGTTTATAATTAGGAAATATGCACTCGATCCGACGGATACAAAGTTAATAGGAAGTACGATTGAACGGTTATAGAAGTAGCTCTGTTTGTATGCATAGATATTTTCGATGGAAAACCGCACTGTTTCGAGTGGCTCTGTTCGTTTACTTGAGCTTGATAGTTTTAATTCTTGGGACGGAGGCGGGTTTGTTTTTGTTCGTTTGGGCTTGGCCCTTTTGGTAGGGGTGCAAACGAACAGAGCCACTTGTGAGCAGCTTGAAGCTCGGCTCGATAACAGCTCGACTAGACTTGGTTCGAAATGTTAATGAACGAGCTTGAGCTATGAATTTTAGCTCATTTATCAAGCTCGAGTTGCCAAAGCTCAGCTCGAGTCGGCTCGCGAGCCCCAATATTCATATATGGCTTTAAATTTTTTACTTGTTTTACTAGTGTCGTGTATTCTCTAGGGGTAATATTTGGAAGTTTAAATTTTGTACTTGTTTTACTAGTGTCGTGTATTCTCTACGAGGAGAATATTTACTTTCTGGCTGCCATGATGATGGCTGTAGGGGTTAGTGGGGAAAGTTAATGAGTTAATCCACGGGAATTTTTTTTATTTTTTTTGTCAATATTGTATACATCAACGGAAATTAGTGAAGAAAGTTAGCGAGTAGTCCACATGGAATTCAAAAGCTATTCATAACCTTGAACCCTTGTACCGCCCACAACGGAACTTGAACCTTGGTTTCCCACGAAGGAGAGCCAAGAGCTACCAATTAGGCTACAAGCTATTCCACCAGGATATTTTGTAGAAAAGTAAAAGCCTCTTAAACTTCTGGTTTCTCGATGAGGGACGAACGTTTTGCTCTACCGCTTTACCAGGTTTCATTTTCTTTAGTCCCACATCCGTCCCTGAAGAGAAAATGAGAAAGGCTGAATGCTTTATTAGAAGAGCACCTCGCAGTGGCGAGCCAAGCTTGAGCCTAGGCGAACATCATTGAGCTGAGCTCGAGCCCACTTTTCTTAGCTCGTATCGAGCGAGCTTGGCTCCAGCCAACCCCATTTAAGCTTGAGCTGAGCTTGAACATTTCAAAATTCGACTTGGCTCGGCTCGTTTGCAGCCCTACCCTTTGGGGACTGGCTCAACTCCATAACCTAATCTCTCTACTGCAAATTCAACTTTGTTATGGTTTTATTAGAGCTGGCAAATAGGCGGGTTTGAGACGGTTGAAATGGCAGTTGAATATGGACGGGTCTAATATGGGTCAATAGTAGGCGGGTTGAGATGGGTTGAGTCGAATATGAGTCAAATCATATCGTATGAATGCCACTGGATCATAGATGAACAAGACTTTTGCACCAACATACTTTTGCCAATTATTTTTTCCCTTCCCCATTATCCTCTCGTTGAATTAGTTTTACCAGCCAAAAGCAAATTGGATCCTTGCATTTCATGAAGTAAGGTGTACAACCACCAATCTCTTCCTAGTTCCTTCCTTACATTCCCTATCTCAGGCAATTCTTGCTTATATTTAAACCAAATTTTCCAGAGAAATACAATTCACTGAAATATGCCCCATGGACAGAACAATATTTCCACTGAAAAAATGCCTAAATAAAAATTGTAGTATCCGGTTTTCAAACTGCGGCCAAAAAAAAATAAAAATGAAGCCACACATAAAGCAAAATTCACACTGACAAAATTAGACACTAATGTTTGTATTGGCTCTGAGTGCACAATTCTCTCTTCAAAATCCTCCACAAGCTCTTCATCTTCTTCATCCTCCTCTTCAACAACTAAATTTTTTCAACAACAACGTTATATATCATACATGCAGTAAATCAATCTCCAATAAAAAAAGATGACCCGTTTTGCTTACCATTTTCATTGTATTGCCAATCTTTAATGCCTCGACATTTTTTGGAACGACTGAGGAGCAAAATTTGTCAATTATTCGCCCTCCAATACTGAATGCCGACTCTGAAGCACCGGTGGTGATGGGAATGCTCTACACATCACGTGCCATTAAAGAAAGATCTGGATACCTTGCATTATTTGCCTTCCAATAACATAATATGTCCAGCTCCATGTTTTGCTTTCTATTAAGTGGCATCATTTAGCCCGAAGGCTCGCGGCCCGCCTGACCCACTGGATTTTTACCCGGCCCGAGCCCGTCCAACGGGCGGGCTAGCCCAGTCCGTACTTTTCAAAGGGCGGGCTTGGGCCTAAGTATTTTTGCTTGACCCGCCCGTGAGGCCCGCCCATTATACTAATTTATTATGCTCCGTACTTTAGTCCATTACCACCAACTATACTAAATTTATTATGCTCCACTAAGCACATAAAGAAAAGAAGAAGTTCACTTACCGAGAAAGAGAAACAAAAGTCTGGTCTTGAAAGACTAGAGAGGTGCGTGGGGTGCTCTATGCATTTGTGGTTGGCTGTAGAAGCCTTGTCGGCTGGAAGAGTTCTTTTTATGCTCCCAATGCTATAATATTTAATATATACATGCAATATAAAATGTGTATGACTGTAATGAGTGTGGGATGCTAATATTATATATATATTTTTGTCGTACTGAATATAATGTACATTTTTTTGTGAGGCCTGGCCCGTGGGTGGGCTTGGACTTCAACTAAAGAAACACAACCGGGCCCGCCCGACCCGCAAAAACAAAAAAGCCCGCTTAGCCCAGCCCACGGGCGGGCTTGGGTAGTGACTTGGCGGGTTGGATCGGCCCGGCCCGATGATGACCCTTACTTTCTATCAAGTCTCGACTCATCTAAATATAAATCTAACTCTGATTTGATTCCGGCTAACCCACATTCTTGACTCTCAAATAGATCACACTCCTACAAAATTTTGCAAACCAAGAACAAAATAAGTACAAGCTATTTGCTAGATGCAGAATTAGCACATTTCTCTAGTCTCTAAGCATATTTATACCATCAACAAAACAAGTTGCTTCACATCCAAAAGGGCAACATATGTGTGCATCAAAATACAAATAAGTGCACGAACTTTAATGATACAAAATTAGACATACTTGCATCCATTTCATCTAGAATAACATCTTCATGACCTCCTCTTGCTGCACGTGTCGATGACGAAGGATTGGATGCAGTAGAACGACGAACATACTCTCCAAAAAGAAGATACAACTTGTCACGAATGAATTTCACCTTATCCAAGTATCCCTACGAATCTAACTTTTTGAAGCAAAATTTCACAAATTGCAACTTGTAACGTGGATCCAACACAACTGCAAAAGATAGCACTACACTATAGCACTCCCAATATTTGCCAAATTTTTCTTTCATCAATCTCGCCATGGAATGTATAACATTGTCAGGGTTTTCCAATTCCTCCTTTATAAGCAACTGTATCTTCCACCCCATGAAAATACAAATTTGTAGGGTACCGAGATCCCGAGAACAAAGTGGTAATGTCAAAAAATGGCTTAAAAAATCTAGTTATCCTCTCAACCCTTTGCCACTCCGCTTCTGATGGACAAGTCTTGAAATTTGTATCAACCAATTGAAACTGAGTAAACGCGCGTATTATGATGGACTAGGGCACATTCAAGCATTGAATATGTTGAGTTCCATCTAGTGACAATATCTTGTCTTAGCTTTTTACTAGACTTCGAAGATAGTTGGGCGATGCACTCAGCAAATTTAATTTTCCTCGCTTCTGAACCTCTAACGTACTTCATGCTTTCCCGAATACTATGCACAGCTCCATCAATTACTTTCAGTCCTGCTTGAACAATGAGATTCAATATGTGTGCACCACAACGTATGTGGAAAAATTCACCTTTACATAGCAATGTATTACTCAAAGAAACAAGATGCTTCAGCACATCAACAAGACCATCATTATATTTCGCATTATCTAATGTGAGGGTGAAGATTTTTTTTATCAACTCCCCATTCTTTTAACAAATGAATAACTCTTGCAGCCAAAATTGGCCCACTATGCAGAGGAGGAACATGACGGAAGTTCAAGATCTTTTTCTGTAAAACCCAATCATTATCATTGTAGTGCGCAGTAAGAGCTAAATATCCATCACTAGTTAGGGATGACCATAAACATAAAGTTAGGCGTATCCTACTCGGAATGGATTCTAATGCACGTTCCAATTGCACCCTCTCCATGTCAAATACCTTTAATTCATCAGCCTTTGATGCATTTATTGATACCGCGCGATATCACTCTTAAATTTAGAAAGGAATGCAAATCCCTAAGTCCTTCATGTTCCACAAACATAAAAGGGTAATTAAAACCTTTTTACTTTTACACTCCTAAACCAAGATGTGAAAAATACTCCTACCTCAGGAAAAAAATGCAATGAATTGCTAATTTTCTTTTGTTAACTTGATTTTATTCCTGTCAGAACTAAATTCACTAGATTGATCCATATACACCTACCAATTTGACACAGATTCAAGCTATTTTCTAGAATCATAGATTCTACTTGTCCCTTGAACTAAATTCTTCTTATTAGAGAAAAAATCTCTCTACCTCCTAGATCCCTCTTGCCGGATTTATCCTTTATTAATTTCCTAGCTTAATGTAACATAGAGAGTAGGTATATCTTAACAAGTGAAAGTGGACAAAATGGGATTGAAGAACACTGTGTGTAAGTGGTTATTCTCTATAGAATGTATAACTAATACGGAGTAATACTTTAATCTCAAGTTGCCCATTTCAGTAAAGAGAAATACTTATTTACGGATGCAAATGGCTTGTTTGCAATAGCAATCTATCATGACCGTCCAAAAGTGTTCTGGACGGTCCAGATTTTAATGAAACTCTTCCCCGAAAAAGTTTCATTAACATCTAAACCGTCCAAAATACTTTTGAATGGCAAAGATTGAGTGCTGTAAATTCTTGTTTTGCAGCTGCTCCGTAAATAAGTATTTCTCTTTCGTAAATAAGATAGTACAATTTAGTTCACTCTTCTACTTGTTTTTTGTCCTAAGGGAAATGACGCATTTGCCCCATTGGTCAAAACATACTTTGCTGCTGCTGGGTATGTTGATTAATGACTATTATACCCTTTTGTGTGCTACTTTTGATTATCCAATTTTGATTAGTTTTCGAAATCATTTTCAGAAGAAAAAAAAGTTTTCAAAAAAAGAAAACAGTTTTTGGAAAAAATATTTTTTTAAAAACTTTTCAGTTTTGTGTAATTTTTTTTCCAAAAGACTATTTTTTAAAATAATTTCTTGACAATATGGTTGAAAAAGAAAGAGAGGGAGATAGAGTGAAAATGATAAGTTTTTTTTGTGTAATGATAAGTGTACTTGATTGGAAAGATGTGGGGTTCACTAAATTTGATTATTGACAAAATGTTACTAGTTTTGGTTATCCAAGGGCCAAAATTTGATTAGTTGTTAAGATGTTGCTAAGTTTGGTTATTCCAATGTGAGCACTTTTTTGAGCAAACATTACTAACCTTAGCAACATTTTGATTTTGATTAGTCCCTACAGATAAGACAAAGTAAATAATCAAAATTTGCCACATCAGATTTTGATTATCAATTTAGAGGTTGCTAAAGTTAGAAATGTCTAGTTTCACATTGGTTATTTTTTTGCTCATAATCAAAATAAGTTGACAAAAATTCAAATCTAACGGTCATTTTTTTTCTCAATCTAATGATCTACATTGAATGGCATCCTAGTAAAATAAGTGAAAGTAGAGAGCATTTGTGAAAATTCATAAAGTGATCAATATTGTTAAACGCACAACTACTTGCAAAAGTGGAGAGTGAGTTTCACCTATCAATAAAGCATTTATTTTATGGAGAGTGAGTTTTACTTTTCTATGATGGTTGTACTTGATTTAGAAGATGTTGGTCCAATAAAGCATTTATTTTATTAGCCACAATAGCATAATAAAAAATGTATAATCAAAAGTTGTTACATCAGCATTTGATTATCCATTTAAGAGATTGTTAAGGTTAGCAATATAGAGGTCCACAATGACATAATCAAAATTGGATAACCAAAACTTGCCACATCACATTTTTAAACTACTAAAAACTGTGAACATAGAAAATAGTTTTTCTAAAAATATTTTTGAAACTAATAAAAACTATTTATTAGAAATAAAAAATAGTTTTTGAATTTTTTTCAAAAAAAAGTTTTTTCGTAACTACAATTTTTGAAAAAATAGTTTTATATAAGAAAAGGTTTTAAAAAAAGCTTTAAAAACAAATAGTTTTTCCAAAAAATGACTATTTTTTGGGGGAAAACAGTTAAAAAATGATTTAGGGGGGATAAATAGTTTTTTAGTAAAATATTTCTTTTGAAAGCATTGTGGAGAAAGAAAGTGAATGAGGAAAAGGAAAAAGAGAGATTTTTTTATTTGTAATAATGGATGTTTTTGATTGAGAATATGTGGGTCTACTAAATTTGGTTATTGGCAAAAAGTTGATAGTGTTGGTTATCCAAAATCCAAAATTTGATTATTTCTAAGAAGGTTGCTAAGTTCGATTATACCATTGTGAGCCATATTTTTGCACCAACGTTGTTAACTTTAGAAACCTTTACTTTTGATTATGTCATTGTGGATACTCTAATGAAATGACTTTTGGTCTTTCTGCTCTTCCATGTGTTAAAGCCATGTTTTTTCCCCCTATAGTGGGTAGGGGTGTTACAAAAATCGGCCACACCGGGCCGAATCGGATGTTTTTTTTTTCGGTTTTCATTTTAAACCGGTCTGACGTGAAATAATTTAAAAAATTTATTCTAGTTCGGTTAACGATTTTGGGGAGTTACAGACCGGATCAAACTAGACAAAATAGGTACCTCTATGTAAAAATAGTAAGGAGTAGGGCTCAAACTTGAGACCTTGCACTAAACACTGCCTCACCTTACCACATACCCAACCTATTGTGATTTTAATGTTGAATATTTATATTTATTACATACATATATGAGATTTATAACTACAAGCCCTAAAATCTAGGGGGAATTACGGTTCAGTGGAACAAGGGACAAATAAGTCTCAACTCATGGACTACTTTTTTAAAATTATGAAGTAATGGCAAGGAAACAAATAATTACCAAGACATGGTATTTCAAACTTACATGGATAAAAATACCCCTTCCCCTATATGACATTTCATTGGCCCCCTTGTCCTCTATATGGTGTAAGATCAAAACACAAATCCCCCTTCTCAGAATCTCAACCTTTTCACCACCACCACCATCCCACGGCCAAACCCACCTCTCTCTCTCTCTCTCTCTCTCTCTCTCTCTCTCTCTCACATTAATTAATGCCCATTAATTCCACCAATTTCGCTCCCACCCCTTTATTATATACACACACCCACCATTCCCCCCATCCCTCCTGTCCGGCAGAGAGAGAGAAAGAGAGAAAGGCAGCCATAGCCACCACCACCTTCGGTTCACCACCATAACCGCCGCCGGCCACCACCATCTCCTACCACCATCACCGGCCTCCCTCTCGGCCAGCCTCCTACCGCCGCACCACCTCACCTCCTCAGCTCCTCTCCTCCGATCCAGTCACCACCTCACCTCCATCTCTCGGCCCTCCTCCACCACCACACACCTCCCTCACTTCCCCAAATCCCATTCTAGTGTTAAAAAAAAAACAAAAAACAAAAACAGTGTGTGTGTCGTGTGTGATTGTGTGGCCGCCGCCGCGGGCCCTGTCGGAGTGCCGCCGGACACCACCTCGAGATCTCGAAAGCAACAGTGTGTGTGCTGTGTGTGTCGAAATTTGAGATTTAAGTCGTCAATTTGAGGATTTCAAAATTAGGGTTTCTCTCTCTCTCCTCTGTATATGTATGTATCTATATGTGTGCGTGGGTGTGTTTTTTTGCTGTAAAATCAGAATGATACTAAGGGGGGTATATTAGTCTTTTTATGTGGCCCTTTTCATGTATTACAAATTAGTTTTCTCCATTTCATATCTAGTGGAATTTCACAAAAACTACTCCATGACTTGGGACTTATTTGCCCCAATGGCCACTGAACCGTAATTCCCCCTAACATCTACTCCCTCAGATCTCATCCGTCATTTCATTACATTACATTACATACATACACCGACTTCAGTCTCCCTCTAATGGTGATGGCGATCAACAGTGATTGTGAGTCTTTCTCTCTCTCACGCACACAAACTGACACACACACACACAAAAACACACACCCACCCTAGATCTGGTAGTAGGAGATCACCAAAACCCATCATCCCTCTCATTCTCACTCACTCCCCTCGTCCATCATTTCCGATTGAATGAGCAAAAAACCCTTCGGATCCACTGAATTTTCGCTTCAAAACCACTTAAATTAGAGCTTCGAAACCCTTCCATGATGGTTTGGGCCTAATGGTGGCAGCGGCGAGAATATTAGGTAGTATACTTGTGACGACCCGAATTTTTACATTGCCTCAAAAATAATTAATCTCCAATAATTACAAGTCTCCGAAATAAAATCTACATCATGGGCCCTAAAATCCTCAATTGCTACAACACTAATTATTTCCTCAAATATCTCTAACAAAAATAAATCCTCAATAATGCTCCAACTTGGTCTCCGCTAACTCCTTCCGGAACCTGCCCCATAAATTACGCGAGAAGTATACAATACGACGAATAATAGCTCAAAGCAAAGGAATTTGCGCAATCAACGACGAAGCGAGATTATCTCAAGCGGGATTAAATCCAGCTTCTCTAGTACACAACGGTGACTGAACCTCACCCCCTCAACCAAAAGGGTATATCTTGGAGGACTGCTGGCCGAGCTCACTCGTTCATGCTTAAGCCAAGATATCTTATGTGGCACTTAGCGGCAATCTCTTTGGTAAATATATAATGACAATACTTTCCGTCCCTTCAATATACTGGAGGGGCGGAAAGTGTTGAAGCAAGGGATTAGATGGCGTATTGGGAATGGGTACAAGGTAAGGGTAATGGCAGATCTATGGCTGCCTAAAAATTATGGATTCCACCCACTGGGAGTGTATAATGTGGGGCTGGATATGAAAGTTTGTGATTTGATTGATGCGGGAACTAAACAATGGCGGGATGATGTCCTTGTTTCTTTCTTCCAACCGGATGATGTCCAGTTGATCCGGTTGATTCCTTTGCCGGCTCAGGATATGGAAGACAGAATGATTTGGCATTACACAACGAATGGAGAATACTCGGTATGCTCTAGATATGAATCGGCGTTGTCTTTAAAGCATAATGGGAATGGTAGCAGTAGAGCTCGAGGAGAAACTAGCACCCTTGATGAAGAGAAGAAGATTTGGCATAAGGTATGGAATCTGCCGATGCCAAATAAAAATTAAAAACTTTGTGTGGCGTTGTGTCCACGGGGCGTTGGCGATCAGAGAGAACTTGTTCAGGTAGCGGGTTACGACGGAAATGATCTGTCCTATGTGTAGTAGTGATTGTGAGACCTTTAGACATCTTTTCCTAGAATGTCAGTTTGCGCAAATTATGTGGGGAATTTCTCCATTGGGAGCGGTTCCAGTAATGAATGAACATGCGTCAATTTTGGCATGGTTCGATAGTGTGATGGACAGGTGGAAAGGGGTTGAGGATGAGGTGAAAAATTGACTCTCTGTACGATGATCTTGTGGCGTATATAGAGGTGTCAGAATGAGAAGTTGTTTAATGACACTTTGATTGAGTCAATTCGGGCGATTTTATTGGTGGTGCAGGGGTTCGATTATTTTGGACCTTGACCGTGGCTCTGGCTAGAATCCTTCCTTCGCAGCTCCGTGCCTCCGCCGCTAGACCTACAACAAGTCACTAGGGCTTGTGTAGCCCAGTGACCCTCCGACGATCAAGTTAGATCTCAGGGGAAGTGTTTAGGTCTAGGGTTAGGATAATGTGGCGTGCCTCTTTCAGGTGTATATCCCTTTGTATTTATAGACCTAGGTTTACTTGGCCTCCAAGCTAGCGCGTGGAGAATACGCTCATGTAACCGCCTTGGGTGACGTCACATATGACGAAAGGAATGAAACAGTTACGGAGCACATGGCCAGGCCTGATCCCAATGATTACGCCTACCGCATGAGGAGCATGACCCTCGCAGGACCCAGCTGGCGTAATTGTCCTTCCTGAACATCTTCAGAAATACCGGAGCAGGGACAAGGCCGGGGGTGGCTCCGAAATACTCAGGAGCCGACCCCGAATACTCAACTGAACCGAACACCGAAGGGGACTTGTCATCCGTCCGTGACCCGGACCTTCCTTAACCGTCGGTTCGCAACTCATGGCCAGGTTACCGGATTGGTAACCGAGGCCACTACAGGTGGTCAAAGATGCTACGGAGTATGTGTGTAGACACCTCCCAAACGGGGCATCGCCATACAGATTGATCATGCTTGTTTGGTTCCACTTCATAAACCAAGATCGTGGACATTCCCATGGCTAGGAACATCGCCATATGATAACGGTTATCGTCAAAATAGAGTCGCCACCTAGTTTATTAAAACTAGGAAAAATGGACAGAGATTCCGGGTACGGGAGCCAAGAGTACAATAAGGGGAAGGTGTTAGGCACCCCTCTTTGCCCAGTCGTGAGACTGGCCCATAATCGTTTGACATACAATGTATATTTGCTTTATTTAATTCTAACACATAATCTGGTTTTTAGCCTTTAACAGTTGATAAGGTGAGCCAGTACGATAAATGAAAGCATGCATCAGAATAAACAGAAAACAAATATGTCCCAGCAAATAGATCCCTCGGCCGGTGAATTGATGTCACGGCCGAGGAATCCCACTGGATTGATATATCGGCCGAAGGATTGATTCCCCAGCCGATGTTCTTCCTCACACCAGAATACGAACAGTTAATAGAAAGAACTAATTAAAAGCGAGAGACGGAAATTAAATCAAACCATAGGCCCCCGGGCCTCACCACCTTGATCCCTCAGAGATTGATTGCTTGGATTGCGATTGATTGTAGATAATAGTGGTTGATTGTGGTGGTCAACTTCACAAAACCCTTGAACAAAGTGAGTTCTTTTGGGGTTTTTACTCTCGGATGCGGCTACTCATGGGAGGTTAGGGCTTTTGTAGAGGATTGATAGGAGATGATTTCTGTAGAGTTTGGGGGCGGATCATGGAGTTGAGAGATGTGTATTTCGTGGTTGTTATTTCGGAACCCTAAGGCCCTTTATATAGGCAATTGGTGACTCACTCCGGCCAATCAAATGGCGTGAATCAAAGTGGAGTTCTAGGGCAATAAGACCTCTATGGTAAGTGTATTCGTAGCCCCGAAGTAATGGTTCGTGGCTGCTAGGGTTTGGGCGAACGGATTGAAAAGCTGCTGAACATTCCAGAATCTGGAAAACATCGGTCTGCCGGCCGCCCAAATGATTTCACGGCCGAAGAAAGGATTTCGTGGCCGCGGAAAGGATTTTCCAGCAAAAGGCCAAACTTTGCGGGCTCGCTCCGGACACTCCCGAACTCGGTTTTGCGCGTTCTTTGGACCGTTGGAACTTGTTGAGTCTACTTTCTAACCCAAGTGGTTTGGATCAAATATATTTAGTACATCAAAAGATATGACGATTTTACCCTTAGTGGGTCAGAAAATGGATTATTTTGGTAAAATCCTTGTATCTCCCTCGTTTCAAATTGGTTTAAGGCTTATTATATATCAATAAAGAGGGTTTTGAAAGTACTACAAGATGGTGGAATCCAACCACCAAAATAAGGAACTTTAGTTTATGAAAAATGGGCTGAAAGCAGACTTAATTGAAGATCGACGATGCTACTAAGGCTAAAACACATGTTAACACATTTCTATCCACTCCAAGTGTGGCTTGGCACTCCTATTACCTATTCCAAAGTGTTCCTTAATCCCTTAAGAGTTCCACAAAGTTCCTAAGGCTTTCATGAAGTCAACCACAACAACCACATATCATATTCATCATCGGGATGGTCCCCAAGGTGGGACTTGAAATAATCGTTGAGCCAAATTGGGGTGTCTATAATGTGATGGCAATGAGCAAAGAGGAAGGAGTGCAAACGCTGGCTCAGGATCAAAGGGAAGGCGTAGCTCTCGGCTAGCAATCTCCAAGAGGAGGGAGAATGAAGGTGAATGTGGATGGAGCATGGCAATAGACTGGACGCAGAGCAGGGGCTGGAATGGTTGTTAGGGGGAGGAATGGAAGTTTTGTAGCAGCTAGAGTGGCAAATTTAGGACATGCTACGTCGGCAATTATGGCTGAAGCCTTGGCAGGAGAGCAGCTAGCAATGGGATTTGCTAAGCTTATGGGTTTGGAAGCTGTCATCTTTGAAGGGGATTCTCAAGTGCTGGTAAGGGTTCTGAACAAGGAGATAGCTTGCCCGGTTGAAATTGAGGTGATTGTTGAAGACATCAGTAGGGGCAAGCGCAGGTTGAAGGAGTGTGAGTTTTAGTTTATTCGCAGGACTGTTAATACAGTGGCGGATAAGCTGGCAAGCAATGGGCTTCAGGGCGTTGGCACGAGAACGTGGGAATCTAGGCCACCCGCTTGGCTGTGGGGCTCTCTTGATCGTGATCTTTCTTGACTTATGATGTATTGGCTTTATCGTTGGAAGTAATGCAATTTCTACCATTTTGACAAATATATATATGGCTGCTGATTTTGCCACTCCCTTTTTTGTTAACGCCACTCCCCTGCAAGTGTATTTTTAAAACACACTTGCAGGGGAGTGGCGTTAACAAAAAAGGGAGTGGCAAAATCATTTCCATATATATATATATATATATATATATGTAGTTTCTTTTACTTGTGTACTACTTTAGTACATTTTATGTTGTACACTTGTACGTGATCCAGCATTATCTGGAATTATCCCTGTGAATACACTGTCTGTGTTTTTTCTTTTCTTCTGTTCTTCTACTGTATCTGTGCTTCCGCCCCCTTCTTTGGTATCAGAGCCAAGTTGAGCTTCTTGGTAGTTTAATTATACTTACTACTGTCTGTTTAGGTTCTTAATTTTAGAATTTTGGATAAGTCGTCCAGTTTGTAATATTGTGAGTTTGGGCACCCAGTAAAGCCACCCATCGTCTAGACACCGTTTCACTTAAGCCGCCTCGGGTAGGTCTCCCAGTAAAAGTCCCGTTGGTAAGTCCCAGGGTAGGGCAGTGAGGGTTTGGATAAGACCGAAATGGCATGTGTGTATGTGACGGTATGAGCTAGGTCGGAATCGGGTATGTGTGAATAGGGGTATGTTCCAAAACACAAACAATTACAAATTGGAATACTAGTCTAGAATTTTGAAGTTAAAGAATAATGAATAGATTGTTTAGGTGTAATTCTTCAGCCTGTTCTTCCTCTATGGCTTCGTTGTTAGAAAACCCGGATACAGTACACTGGAAAGAACTTAGAAACCCAGTTATAGGGTCTATCAGCAGTGTATCTTTAGTAGGTGATAATCTCCTCAGAAAAATAAAAAAAGACTATAAGTCAAAAGAAAACAAAGAAAAACGTGAAAAGTTTAGGAAAAAGTATGATAAAGAAAAAAGACAAAAGATAAAAGCCTGTTGGAAAAAATTCATTACTAAATCCAATAGTCAAGTCTTGTTCTTTGAATACTTAGAACAACATTACAAAAAAGTAAATACTATTACAAAAGTAAGATGGAAAAAGTCAGACAATACTATTACTAATGCTAGCCATCCCCCGTTAGATACTATAATCATAGATCACAAAGGCTCTGCTGTTACAGCTTCGCCTTTTAAGATACCTAGTAAACCTGAGTTTAGCCAAATTGTTGAGCAGAATAATTATACTAATCAATGTCTTAGTACTATTAACAAACAAATAGATAAAATAGAAATTAAAATGGATGAATTATCAGTCAAATCCACCCCTTCAACCAGTAAATCTATTATAGAAAAACCCCTAATTAGACTCCCTGAGAATAGGACAAAAATCCATACAACAAATCAACAAATCAATAAGATTGAAGAATTATTAACTAGGTTAGCTATAAAAGCAGAACCATCCCAAGTTACCACTATTACCAAACATAGTAGAAACCCAATGCCTAGTCAACAGTCAGAGTCTCCATCAGATAGTGACATTTCCCAATTACAACAGCAATTCTCTGCTCAGAGAATAAACAAATTAGTCACACCAACATTCAACCCAACGAGTCTAACCAAAAACTGGTATTCTCACCCCACCCCACCTGATTTACAGTATGAGGAAATAACCCATCAATTTTCAGTTTCTTCTAGACTTTACGAACGGAATATAGACGGATTAAGTGAAAACCAGATTTTAGAAAAATTAAATCACATGTCAATGGTAGCAAACAGTTATCTTAGTAATCTTGACCATGGTCAACCACAAATAGTAGAGCTATTAACCTCTGGTTTTACCGGAATGTTAAAAGCATGGTGGGATAAGTATCTCACCCATGAGTCGAGACAAGAAATAATACATGCCACCCAAATAGGTGAAGATGGTCTCCCAATTTTTGATAATGAAATAGGATTAGGAGTACCAGATGGAATTAACACATTAATCTATACTATAATTAAACATTTTGTTGGTCAACCAAGTAACATCACCTCTAGAATCCATGACCAGTTAAGTAATCTATATTGCCCAACATTAAGTGATTTTAGATGGTACAAAGACGTTTTTATGTCCAGAGTAATGCTTAGAGATGACTGCACTAAGTCATTTTGGAAAGAAAAGTTTATTAATGGACTTCCCAATTTGTTTGCTCATAAGATTAGAGACGTCTTAAGTCAACCTACTGGAATAATAGAATATGATAGGCTCACTTATGGCGACATAGTAAGCACTATTCAAAAAGAAGGATTAAGAATGTGTATTGATATGAAAATTAACAAACAAGCACAAAAAGATAAAAATAAAGCTAAATATGAATTAGGAAACTTCTGCCAACAATATGGTTTACCTCCTATAGCCCCTTCTAGGACTAAAAAGAAATCAACTAGAGAAAATCAGAAAAATCAGAAGTATTCTAGAAGTAAACCCCAGTCCTCAAAAGACAAATATTATGAAAAACCTAAGAGTCACCAGTCAAAAAATAAAAAGAAAATTATATCAAATGACAAAAGTCAAGTTACTTGTTACAATTGTGGGAAAAAGGGTCATTATAAAACCGAATGCAAAGTCAAAGAAAAAGTTAATCAGCTTAATATCCCAGAATCTGACAAAAAACATATTTTAGAAATCTTCAGATTAGCAAATACAACTGAGTCAGAAGATAACCTAGAAGTATCATCCGAATCATCTGAATATCATTCTCTTTATGAAAACTCTAGTGATAATCCAATTCAAATTGGATGTACCAATAATTGTTGTAATAAAACCATAAGTACACTCAACCGAGAGTTGCCTGAAGAAGAATTACTAATTGATTTAATCAGTAAGATAGATGATTTTGAACTTAAAAAACAATATATTGATAAACTCAAAAAAGTAATGATTCAACAAAATAAGAAATAGCCACAGTATACTAAACCTATAATAAACCTCAATGCCACCATAGAGAGATTTAACAAAACCCATAAAGAGGTCACTATCCAAGATTTAACACAGGAAATAAATCTTATTAAAATAGAAATAGCTCAATTAAAAGAAATAAATCAAAAGTTAGAGTTAAGAATTTCAAGAAGAAGATCAAAATCTCCCATGAGTGATTCATCTACTACAAAAAATTTATCTGAATCATCATCTAGTAATCCTAAGTCAAATAATAGTAAAAATACGGAGTATTTTATGAATATGAAAGGATTGGAGAATGAAGAAGAAGATGACACTAGAATAAACATTATAAGTAGTATAAATATCTAGAAATGGTATGCAAAAGTAAAACTCATAGTAAACAATTTCGTCATAGAAGTTACAGCTCTAATTGATACTGGAGCAGATCTCCATTGTATTCAAGAAAGTTTAATACCCAACAAGTATTACCAGTCAACAGCAGAAATACTGAGTTCAGCAAACGGTAGTGCTATGAAAATAGCATACAAACTACCCAAGGTAATTGTTCAACAAAATAAAACAAATTTTGTCACTTCATTTGTTTTAGTCAAAAATTTATCTGACAAAGTAATTTTAGGAGTACCTTTTATCTGTTTACTCTATCCATTTACTGTTTCCAGTAACAAAATTACTACCAATTTGAATAAACAAAATGTCCAGTTTGAATTTCTGACAAAACCAAAAGAAGAAGAATTACAAAAACTCAAAGCTTATTCGATTTATCCTACTAACGATTTCTTGAATTATGATACAGATGACTCAGAAAGGAATTATTTTCGGAGCCACCACTCTACCAGTCATCCCCGAGGGAACCAATATTAAATTCAGAAAACTTAGTCATTTAGAATGTATAGACGAAACCCAACAATGTCTTCTGGATGCTCTCTGGAACTTGTGTGGGGATTATCGTTATAATAGTCATTACATTAATGCTTTAAATAGCTTAAATTATTACTTTTGTGAACAAAATAAAATTAGAGAAAATAATGATAAATCTTTTATCTCAGTAATTTCCGAAATAAAACATTCAAATACTAAATTTTCAGAAGTTTCACAAGAAAATATTCAACTCAAAGCAAAAAATTATATTCTACAACATGAGATTAAAATTATTCAAAAACAGTTTTCTCTACATTTGCATCGAGGGAGCAGTGAGGAAGTAGAAAGACACATCAGCAATAGTTCATCATTGCATCGAGGGAGTAGTGAGATTGTAGAAAGCAGTAATCATTTGCATAGTAATCATTTGCATAGAGGGAGTAGTGAGGAAGTAGAAAGATACATCAGCAATAGTTCATCATTGCCAGTACCCCATATGGTGAATAGTCATCTATCTATTCTTTTGCAAAATATTTCAAAAGATCTCTTATCTCCCAAAAATCAACTGTTTTTTCCCAAAAATTTCCCTATTGATTTAATTAGCCATATTCAACATCTTGGGAGACAGGATGGTTACTATTTTCAAGAATTTTTATTCCAAACTCTTACTGATTTATCCAAAAAATCAATATCTGGTTTACAAATCACTTGGGAAACTCTTTACAGAGAAGATCAAGAACGAGTCAATTGTTCCAAAACCAACCTCCTTTGCAAAGAAATACCTTTAGAAAGAATTGACTGCCCTTGTCAACTAATATTTAGTATCCCTAAAGCCTGCATTGACATGCAGTACTTTAAAAATATTAATGTTACTTATAAAAGTAAAAATATTGAAATTACTCCCATGACTCTTTTAGATCATGGATTTCTTAGACAAATGATTTTTACTGATCCAGAGCAAACGGACCAAGTCACCAGAAAGCTGGCAGTTTGTATCAACAATCTCTTTGTCAAATATGGAGATTTACGCTGCCAAGTACTAGTCAAAAGCAAAATGCCAGAATGGACACATACAGGGAACATAATACCAGCCCAGCATATTATGTATCTCTCAGCCAATTGGCCATTCAGCAGAATACATCTCCCAATTCAACTTATTGAAGATGAGGTCCCATGGCCTTGTTCGCAGTCAATCAGAAGTCAAATCCGACACCATCGAGCCTGGTCAATTGCTTGCAAACTCGGAGATATTGATCACTATGATCAGTATTTAGAAGACACCTACAAATTAATTTGTGAAGATTCAATTCAGAAGATCAGATCCACTGAGTCCATTAAAGAAGTTCCATTT
Organism: Rhododendron griersonianum; assembly: GCA_018127125.1. Lineage (NCBI taxonomy): Eukaryota > Viridiplantae > Streptophyta > Magnoliopsida > Ericales > Ericaceae > Rhododendron > Rhododendron griersonianum. The sequence continues at coordinate 15,461,340 of CM030799.1, read as the reverse complement.
ATTTTCCATACTTATTTTGAAGGATTAGTAGCCAAATATCAGAATCAGCAAACCAGTAACACTTCATCAGCAGCCTCTGACTTTACTGCTGATGAAGATGACGGTCAAGATTACTGGGATAATTTGACATTAGAAGAATTCCACAATTTAGATAATTTGATGGAATTCTAAACAGTCACCAAAAGTAATCAAGTCAAGAGAGTCCAACAATGTCAAGAGAGTCCAACAATGAGAATCCAATGAAGACTACTCAGTCACGAAGAAATCATCAGCATTTGAAAGTTTATCACCAATCAGCAGCAGTAAAAGCAAAGACATCATTCAACTTTTACTGTTCATTCACCGAAAGTAACCAAAAGCAAATGCATCATCAATCACTCAAGGGACCAGCAGCATCTCCCAACAGTTTCTCAGTCACCCACCACCAAAAGCAGTCACGTGGTTACAGTAACTCCACTAGATTCCACCGAAAGTAATCACATGGTCACAGTAAGATCAATTATGATTTGTAAACAGTTTCTGGTTCCTTATTCTATAAAAGGAACCACAGACTTCAGTAACCGGCAGGCAATTCTGTAGGCAAGAACTTAGACTGTAAATTGTTTTCTTCAGTTTCCACTCTCTTCTCCCCCTTCTCTCTAGATTTTCAGGTTTCAGAAGGAACTGTGCCTCATCCTTCTCCAGTAAGTTTATTTTAGTAGTTTCTTTTACTTGTGTACTACTTTAGTACATTTTATGTTGTACACTTGTACGTGATCCAGCATTATCTGGAATTATCCCTGTGAATACACTGTCTGTGTTTTTTCTTTTCTTCTGTTCTTCTACTGTATCTGTGCTTCCGCCCCCTTCTTTGGTATATATATATATATATAGATAAGCATCAGGTAAGGGCGCCCTCATTTTAAATAAAATGCGGATGTCCCTTTTTCTCTCATTTCCCGATCAAATTTCGTTGATCTGAGCCGCTCAATGTATTCAGAACGTGATTTTAAGGGTACTCGCGAGAAATCAGCAAAAAATACAAATAAAATGATCGGGAAGGGCTTGATTTGAGTAGTTTTTATTTGAATTGTTTGATAAAATACAATAAAAACTGTTTGGATCAAGCCATTTTCTGTCTTTTTTTTGCTGATTTCTAGCGGGTACCCTTAAAATCATGTTTTAAACATATTAAACGGCTCAAATCATCGTAAATTGGTCGGGAAAGGGACGTCATTCACTTAATAAGTTAAGAGCGTCCTTTTGTAAAGATTCGTGTATATACATACACACACTCTGGTTCCCCTAAGGGATCCCGGAAGATCTGCTCCATGCGGGACTAATCCAAGGGCTCACGTTTTAAAGTTGAACACGCGGGTTAAAAAAGGGGACGGGTCCGAGTAATTATGTTTCGGGTCAAAACCCTATCCGAGTTTCCTTCCTTTCTCTTCTCAGTCGCGAGAAACCAGCAGCACAGAAGAGAGAGAGAAGAGCAGCGATGGAGAAACGACCAAGAAGAAGAACAGCTCGTGATCTCGGAGTGAGCCGTTGGTATCTCTCTCTCTCTATCTAACGAACAAACCCATCTCTCTATCTCTCGAATAAACCCTAATCTGGGCTCGATTCCAGTTCGAAGAAGAAGAATTGAAGAAGAGAAGAAGAAGCTCGTCACGAATAGGTATCTCTCTCTCTCTCTCTCTCTCTATATATATATATATATATCTGTTTAGGGTTTTTTTTTTGTGTTATTCATTTACCGATTGGGATGGAAACAAAATTAGGTTTTTTAAATGGTGGATTTGTGGATCTGTGTAAAAGTTAGGTTTTTGTTTTCAGGTTTTGTTGACGGTGGTGTTTCTGGTGAAAGGTTTCACAAGATTACAAGATCCTGGAATTGTGAGTGACGGCGTCAAGAAATAGGACGAGATTGTACCACATTTCTCTTTTCACAATCAAAGTCGACCAATTAACGTCGGATTAGACTTTTGGCTCAGATCTCTTATGGATATTTTGGTAGTGACAAATCTAAACCTTTCAAATGCAAAAAGTGTTGAAATTGCACATATCTCGCTAGTCCATTCCCTTACCGGAAGAACCACTTGAGTTCATGAACTTATAAAGGCTGGCTACCTCTTCTTTGTGTGATGTGCTACCTAATTTTGTGGATCTATTTAGGTTTTTTTTTTTGGTGTTATTCATTGAAAATTGTTTACGGTGGTGTCTTCATCCAAGTATGAAGAATTGAACAATAAGTCAGCTCTTGATTTGATATGTTACATTGCAGGCTGAAAACGAAGAGCTTGTAAGGAAAAATGAAACATTGGTGATAAAAATTGAGGAATTGATGAGCTCAAATCAGAGTGTGGCAAAAAAAATTGAAGAGAAATGATGAGTTGATGAAGTCCTTAACATTGTCTGAAGCCAAAGTGTTGAAGCTTCAGCTTTGATTGTTATGTTAGTTATGGGCTTTGCCATTTGTTTTAGGAGTTTTAGATTTGTTAACAAAGGAAACTTATTGTTCTTGCCATGAGGGAGAGGTCATTAGATGAATGTAATGCAACTATGTGGATGAATGTATAGGTCATTTGTGTAGGTCATTTTCAGTAGAAACGTAAAAGCAAAATTCTGAAACTTCCAAGTGTTCTGAGGCACTAGCATCCAACTCTAAAGGCTTTTAGTCACAAGACCTACCAGTCTTTTATTGGATTCCAACATCTTCCTTTCTTTTATAATGATCAGCTCAACAAAGCATCCACTTACAATGAATTGGATTCAAGGCTTTTCTTCTGGTTGAATTTTGAAGCTGCCTCGTACTGTTTAAACATGATTAATATTACATGGAAAGCAACCACAAGACCTCTGGCCATTGAAGAATGAATGACCTCTGGCCATTGAAGAATGAATGAGAATTATCGTTTGAGAGCCAGACAAAGCCTAAGCAACAACTAAGCCATTAAGCTATTAATTTGAACATTAACAAAGTTCATCCAAGTTCATACTCGAAACACTACTACAAAATTATTATAAGATGATGCTTGAAAAAATGAAAAGATGTAAGTTTAAAAAAAAAAGTAATTAAAAAGATTGCAATAGATAAATAATGTCAGTCATCTAAAAAACTGTACTCCCTCCTCCGTTCCTTATTTACAGTCCAGTATTCCATTTTGGGCGGTCCCTTAATAGGTGTCCATTTTGTAAAGTTAGTGAGTAAAAGTTAGTGCATTGTCCATTTTGTCCCTAAAAGTAGATTCCATTTTGAAAAGTTAGTGAGTAAAAGTGTAATGATGATGGGTAAGTAGGGAAAGTGGAGGAAAAAGTTGATGTGAAAGGTATAATGATGATGTCTTTTTAATAAGTTTAAGTTAGAGTTACGAAGCAGGACATTTAAAAAGGGACGGAGGGAGTAATATAATATATTTATGATGTCACTTTCTAAAAGTGACATAACTATTTTTTCTTTTTAATATCAGTTTATCCTAAATTGTGATCTAATATATTTATGATGTCACTTTGTAAAATAGCGACATAATTATTCTTTCTTTTTAATGTCAGTTTCTCCTAAACTGTAATCTAATATATTTATAATGTCATTTTGTAAAATAGTGACATAACTATTCTTTTTTTTTAATGTCGGTTCTCCTTATAAGTGACATTGAAGAACAAAAAATTGTTTTTGGAGAAAACGACTCCATTTATGAGTGTCGTTGCTTTGAAATCTCAAATCGGGAGCGGGTCGTTACATACGGTATCAGAGCCTGTACCAACTAAAAATGTGAGACAGAATCTCGACCCCTTACGAGGACGTGTGTTCCTAATTGGGGGAGATTGTGACGCCCTGCCCTTGGGGAGTTCCAGTTAGTGGTCAACCGACCTTAGGGCATTTGGGACCCGTGCGAGGGGCTGTCGGATCGGTGACCAAAAGGGTCAACCGAGTGTAGTTCCACATCGCTTGGTGAATTGTAAGTTGTGTGTTTTAAATAATATATCGTCATCCTATCTTGTACAAGGACTTTTAAAGCTATGAGGGTGCCAAAGCCAATTGAAACTCCATAGTTAAGCGTGCTCGCACTGGAGTAATCCTGGGATTGGTGACCTCATTGGGAGGTTTGATGGGGTTTGGTGTTCAAAGCGGACAATATTATACAGGGCGGGTGCGGATCGTTACAAAAAATGACGGCTTTAAAGCACTTTAATGACGTTTCACAACTGTCATATTTTACTTTTAATTACGTTTATAAAGCGTCATCTTTATGGATATTAATGACAGTTTCAAACCGTCATTTTAAGATTCAAACTTTTAATGACAGCTCCATAAATGACAGTTACAAAACTGTCATTTTTCACATTTAATGACACTTTCAAACTGTCATCTTTTACGATTATTGTAGTAGTGAAATACAAAGTTCATCCAAGTTCATAGTTCATCCCCATTCAAGCAATCAAAGTTCATACAAATTACAAAAAAATATCCCAGTCCAAACAAAAAAATATCTCAGTCCAAGCAAAAAAATATCCCCATCAAGTCTCTCTATTGCCTTGCCATTTTCATATCCGCACATCGCTATTTTGTTCCTGAAACACAAAGGAAATTAGCATTCAACATAGTCAATGTCTATTTCAAGGGCACATTTCTCTTGAAAAACACTTGCATTCATCGTCGTGATGGTGAGAGTAGTTGTATATCATCCCACAAGTGCTATGGGTACACCGGTGGTGTACACCATAGGTACACCACCTATGTGGCAACTGACAAATGGGCCCTACCTCCTCTATTCCAATTCAAAATTTCACCCAAAAAGTTACCGGGAATTTGACCTCAACTTTACTAACTCAAACCCACATAACCCTCACCCCTCTCCTGACTTTTACTCCTACCTCTCCCCATTTACACCTCCCACCGGCAACGTCGGCAACCACCACCACCATCAATGCCGGTGACCACCACCACCACCGACTCCGGCGACATTGCCTACGTGGCATACAACTTCTGTTGTTGACTTCTCTCTCTTCCTTGTTGTCTCTAGGAAGTTCTACATAAATCTCTCTTTTTCTCTCTCTCTCTCTCTCTCTCTCTCTCTCTCACACACACTGTTTTCACCAAGTTAGATTCCAACCGCGATGGCGTCTCTGAGCTTCGGTCTGTCTTCAATGCCCTTAGTTTCGACGCCAACACGTCCTCGGCTGATCTAACCAACGCCGTGATGGAGATCGACAAGGACGGCGACAGCGCCATTGACCTCCGGTCCGGACCAAGAGTTCGCCGACTTCCACCGCACGAACACGTCCACCCAGGTCGCCGGCAACATCTGAATGTACTGATAATAGTGGATAAAACTAGCGTTGGTATAACTTGGGACTGGATTCGGATTCATAACTTATTAATCATTCTTGGCCTCAATCCGTTCAAACACTAAATTTTTTGCCAAGTGAACATAATTGAGCGTCTCATTGGGTTTTTATTGACGAGTTCGAGTTTATCCAAGGCCAAGTTTGGGTGTGTAAATAATTCAACAGTGGAATGATCGACTGAGTTTCATCATTGGCGGTCATGTGACAATAATCAAAAGGGTATCAAACCACAATATTGATCAAAGGCTAGTAACCCGTAGAGGGTAAGCTTTGCAGAGACAATTCAACGAATAATAACAAATCATATCAATCAAAGGCTAGCTCATCCGTATCGGGTGACAAATTAAAAGAGTAGAAGAAAGGCAACCATTGCTATGGCTGATGGCTCTATTTCTTGGCTTAAGAACAGGGTAATTTATGTTTCCTCAAACACCTCATTTATTTCTACTTAATGTTGTTTGGAATAAAATTTCATGTGGGTTGCACTACCAAGGGCCCAGCTGCCCAAATAATCTACAGTAATGATGAAGAATTAAGATGGTTCTATTAACTGCTTTGTATCACACCCTCTAATGGTAAAGCTCCCCATTCACGTTCTCTTTCAGCGACAGTAGCAAGATTCGATTTTCTCAAGAGCCTGAGAGAGAGATGGGAGTCGTTGGCCGCCGGCGTCCATGGTGCTGGCGGTCGTCGGCGTCGACGGTGGGAGGTGAAAATGGGGTCGATGGTGGGAGTAAAAGTCTGACTCGGGAGGGTGTTGGGTTTGGAACGAGTTTAGTAATGGGTCAAATTCCCGACAACATTTTGGGTGAAATTTTGAATTGGAAATAGAGGAGGTAGGGCCCATTTGTCAGTAGCCACATATGTGGTGTACACCACCGGTGTACCCATAGCACTTTTGATATCATCCAATGACTGCATTCTACAAACCAAAAAAGAAAACAATAAATTGACAACCATAGTACCTTGGTAACTATCCTAACTCACGATCCTGTTTTAACATGACTGCTCATAACATTTGAATAAAATCCATAACATTTTCCCAAAATGACTTATATTGTACCTTGGTAGTTGGTGGTGGTGGTGGTAGAAACAATGGGGGTGGATCCACTCGTCCATCTTGTTTTTCCATTTCTTCTTCTCTGTTACGATTGTTGAAAGGGGAAAAGTGAGAGATGGAACCAGGAATGAGAAATTACTACTTATGAAATCGAAAACCCTAACAGATCTCGATCGAACGAGAGATTCGAATCCTAACTCAAAGAAAATATAACAAAGAAAATGAAACCTTTCACCAGAAACACCACCGTCAACAAAACTTGAAAACAAAACCTAACTTTTACACAGATCCACAAATCCACCATTTAAAAAACCTAATTTTGTTTCCTTCCCAATCGGTAAATGAATAACACAAAAAAACCCTATATATATATATATATATATATATCGGGGCGGTTCCGGGGACAACTAATTAGACACCTAAAAAAACACCTCATAGTTTCCGATCAAATTTTGATGATCCGAGCCGCTCAATGTGATCAGAACGTGATTTTAAGGGTACTAGAGAGAAATTAGCAAAAAAAAATGACTGAAAAAGGCCTGATCTGAGCAGTTTTTAACTTAGATTTAATGAACGGTTCAATTAAAAACTGTTCAAAATAAGCACTTCCCGATCATATGTTTTGCTAATTTCTCTCGGGCACCCTTAAAATCACATTCTGTACACGTTGAACGGCTCGGATCATCAAAATTTGATCAGGAACTATGAGATTGAGATTTGGGGTGTTTTTTTAGGTGTTTATTTGGGTGTCTCTTGAACCGTCCCGTATATATATATATAGAGAGACAGAGAGAGAGACCTATTCGTGAGATCGAAGTATGGAGTTGACGAGCTTATTCTTCTCTGCTTCGATTCTTCTTCTTTGAACTGGAATTGAGCCCAGATTAGGGTTTATTCGAGAGATAGAGAGATGGGTTTGTTCGATAGAAAGAGAGAGAGAGAGATACCAACGGCTCACTCCGAGATCATGAGCTGTTCTTTTTCTTGGTCGTTTCTCCATCGTTGCTCTTCTCTCTCTCTTCTGTGCTGCTAGTTTCTCGTGCCTAAGAAGAGAAAGGAAGGAAACTCGGATAGAGTTTTGACCCGAAACATAATTACCCGGACCCGTCCCCTTTTTTAACCCGCGTGTTCCACTTTAAAATGTGAGCCCTTGGGGGAATCGGAGTGAAATCCCGCATGGAGCAGATCTTCCAGGATCCCTTAGGGGAATCGGAGTGTGTGTGTGTGTATATATAATGACAACAATTCTCTATTCTAATAAAATACACAGAACTCAAAGATGGCAAGATATCAATTAAAGAGTACAAAATTGAGATATGAAGGAAATACACCGGAGAAAAGGATGCATATTGTATACTTTCGATACCTCAAATTGTGATCGTGGCCGATGAATATGTGAACACTATTCTTAAGAATAACCCCCTTATACAAGCCATGGGTAGCAGTGGGGTTTCCTAACACTCTAACAGCTCCTTTGGAACGAGTGATTTCGAGCCATAAGAAAGGAGAGGGTGAGGAATCCGACTCTCTCCCACGTTTGGGAGAGCCATCAGGCGAGAAAGGGGTGGGGAAGGAGAGAAACCGTTTCCTCTCAAGACCCCATTTCTGAATCGCGCCGGATGTGGCACGATTCCGTGAGAAAGGAAAGGAAGGCGCGCATGCGGGCTACGCCGGAGTTGCTTGCTCGTCGCCGGAGTTGCTAGCTCCTCGCCGGTGTTGGGAGATCGTCACCGGAGAAAGCTTCGTCGCCGGAGTTTACAGATCTTGGTCGCCGGAGAGGGTTTGATTTCTCACGGTTGTTAGGATTGCACAGTGAGAAATCACTCCCCTCTCTTCTCCTTTCTCACCATTAATGGAGAAGACTCCCCTTTCTTCTCCTTTCTCACCCCTCCATCCAAAGGGCCTGTAAAACATGAGTTCTCAACCTTAGAATTGTAAGTTCTCTTTTTGCTTCCTTTAAGCTCATACACGTACATATATAGGTAGGGTAATGGAGATGATTTAATTTTGAACCACCACATGTCATTCTCTCCTTTCAACGTGTCTCTCCAACAAAACTCAACCCCATGCATAATCCACCTCTCCTTTTTTTTTTTTAATATTCTCCATAACTCATAATAACCTCAAAGCCTCCACATGTAGTGAGATTTCACAAAGCAACAAAAATCATATTGTTCACTGCCTCTCTACAACCTTCACATACTAATCTATTACTGACTTTTTTTTTCTTTGCCGCTTAGAAAAATATGGATTGTTACAATACTAAAACGTGCTAGAAGCTTCTGGATCCTATTAGAATAGTTCGGAAGATGATGGAAGCTTAGGGGGTTCTCTAGAAGCTTCAATAAGTATTGAGTTATGTGTTTATCTAGAAAGTTCCAATGATGTCTATAAATAGGCATGAGGTCATTTGCAGTGATGTAACGAAGAGTGCAACCAAGAGTCCAAGTGAGAGATTGAGTGATGTGTCCAAGTACTATCTTCCTAGATTGTGTGCAAAACGTGCGAAAAAAATGAGCGTAGTTGAATATATATCTCTCTTTCTCTCTCTAGAAATCAAAAAGACAGGAAAATAGTTTTAGGGTTGCTGCCGCTTGGGGGAGCGCTCTCCTCTCACCTCTTCCCCCGGGCCTCCTCCTCCTTTTCTCTCCTCTATCTAGCTCTCCTCCTCCTCCCCCCCCCTCTCTCCTCTCGCTTCTCCCATTTCCTCTCCCTCCCGTCTTCTTTTTCGATATGTTTTTTTCTTATTCACAAAATGATCGGCAATGGCAGTAGTGAGATGGTGGCGACAGAGACTTCCAATGGCTGTGCTAGCTTCATGGATCTCAGCAGCTGGTTTCCTCTGGCCGTTTTTAGGAGACAATACACTGTTCTTCATGGCAGCTACGCAAAAGGGGATTCGGCCGTCCGACGAGATCGGATCTGGTATGGTCTTCAATCCTTCATTTTTCTCCTTCTCCCCTCTATTTTTCGACCCCCGTGTCATCTATTTCTTTCGTTCACCGCTGTAAATCTGCCCATGGGTTCTCGGTTGGTCTTTCACTGGTTTTTCCAATCATGTCTAACGGCATGGGCTTCTATTGGTTGGATGGTGCGGTTGGTGTTGGCTCTCGCCGTGGTTGTTGTTGGACGGCCCAATTTCTTGCTTAACGGCTTGGTGATGCATTTGTGATGGGTTGGTACGTTTAGGTTCCGATTTGCTGCAGTGCCGATGGGTGTCTAGTGGTGGTTTGGTTTTTTTCCGATGGCGGCAAATTGGTGGTTGTGGTATGTGCTCCGTCTGATCGGGAGGGCAACTTCTTGGGCTAGGTTTTGGATTTTCTTTGTGCTGATCTTTATTGTTAGATTTGGATTGTTTAGGCCTTTTGGGTGTCATGAGTTGTATTTGTTTTTATCTGGACATTTTAGGCCTTTAGGTGTTATTTGGGACTTTGTCCCTCAGGCTGTATTTTTGTTCGAAACTCTTTCCCCCTATCCCTGATAAATTGTTACTTTTGCCGATCAAAATAAAAATAATAAAAAAATCTTGTGTGTGTGTGTGAGAGAGAGAGAGTTGTCCTTTGAGGGTGATAGTTTGTGGTGTTTTTTTTTTTTGGGTAAATGATAGTTTGTGGTGTTTTGTGTACACAAGTCTGGTGTGCAAGTGTTTGTAATTAATAAAAGTACATTTGTTTGTTGTGTTCAACTCTACAATCTAGTATCAGAGCCGAGTCGGTTGGGATCAATTATAGAAGTGATTGTGCACGGTCTAGTGACTGTAAAGCTTGTTGGCTTGCTTGGTGAAGGAAAGAGAGAGTCACAGTGTAAAGACCCATATTTAAATTTCCTAATTTTAATATTTATAAATGAGAAATGGTGAGAAATTGAATGTGAAACTGGAGGCTTATTGTGTAAATGCCAAAAGGTTTGGGACTCAATGTGTCTAGTTGGTATGTGAGGGGTGCAAGGGGTAATATGGTGCATGTCTGTATATGTGTGTGTAGCAGGGAAAATTATTTCCCATTTTTCCCCTCTCCATCTCTCGGTCTGTCTCTTCTCTTGACCCTCTCTACCTCTCTCATTCCCTCACCCAAAAACTTATCTCCAAACTTTTCCCACAACAATCAACCTCTACTCCATCTTCTACTTGTGTATTCGGGCTCGTATCGCGTTGGGTAGAGCTCGGTTTAGTGTATTTGGCTCAGTTTGGACTCCAGAAGCTAGGGCTTGCTCAATTTCTTCGATTTCGGTTTGGATACTCGAGGTAGAAAATTCTACCTCTCTTCATATGTTTATTGAGTGTTTCTATGCATTTCTCGAGCTTGTATTGGTTATTATTAAGATTTGATTGAAATCTGAAGTTCCTGTCAAAATCGTCTGAAAGATACTCTCCCTACCGGTAGGAACTTTTCACCTACCGGTAGGACAAATGAGAAATTATCTCTTAATCAGCTCAAACGTACTCTATCTGCTCAAGATACTCATTCACCTACCGGTAGGCCAAGTGCAAAATCGTTTCCTGCAGAATGTTAGCCCTTCTGTTTCCATTTCCTACCGGTAAGAACTTCCACCTACCGGTAGGTCAAGTGTAGAATTCTTCTCTTCTACCGGTAGGACTCATTCACCTACCGGTAGGCATAGTGTCTAGGTGCTACTTTTCCTACGTCTTCCAAATCACTTTTTTGGAGCTTCTCATCGACTTTAATGGGTTTGTTTATGCATTCTTTCAAGTGTTTCGGAGAGTATTACTTGTTTAACACTTAGAGTGGTATTCGATGGACTTGAATGAACTCGTTGAGTTAAGAAATGTGAAATGTAAGTTATTGCACATTGAAACACGAATGATACACATGAACATGTGAACGACGCGTGAACACTGGGGGCCCATCGACGGGTGGGTGCCTGGTAGGGGATATCGGGATCCCATAATTGGCCCGGCATGAGCTAATACTCATATTGAACATTCAAGGCCTAACCTACAAGGTGGGCGCTTGGCAGGGGATATCGGGATCCCATAATTGGCCCGGCAGGAGTTTCGGCTCAGACACACAAATGATACGAGATGTTGAGACACGAATAGAATGAACAAGACTTAAGAGTATGTCGAGAAGAAGGATTGGTGATAGTTGGACACTTTGATCATAATAAGTTGTGCTTACATCCATTGTCGTTTGGTTTCATTCACTTGTTCTTCCGTATTGTTCATTTGCATATAGAGTTTTCGTAGACTTTTCTACTGGGCTAGTTTAGCTCAAGTCTTATATCATTTTCAGGTGCTAATTCGGATCAGTAGCTTGCATGACTAGAATGCTTGGAGTGTGGACATACATTTTTGAAAGTTAACCAAATGAGTTACTTATTCATCTTTGTAAATTTCTTTTGAAAGATGTATTATGTAACTTAAGTTATAATCTATTGACTACGAAATATTTGTAATTCTAAACTCTCATGACACTCGATACTTAATTATGTTAAATTTGGGATGTTGTGCCGGTGATTTAATATTTGGAAATCTTACAGACTTGGAAGTATTATCATGGGAATAGAAATTATGTAATCTTTTGGGTTTCTTACGGAATATTTGTGAGGTCTTATTTATGGAAATTATTTATAATTATGTTAAAAATCGAGGGAGTGACATTCACCAAGTCACGATGGTGGATCTTGTGAACACCACTAGCGGGATTACGGGGATCAACAACCACAACTATCAGAGTTGGCAGAGTCGCATTAAGTCCTACCTTGAAGGACAGGAGTTGTGGGAGGTTGTTAACGGGAATGATCCCGAACTACCCAAGGACAATCCTGACGTACTCCAGAAATGGAAGATAAGGCTGGAAGGGCAATGTATGTGCTAAAGTCAACCATTGAAGATGAGTTGCTCGGGCAAATCAGGGATGATGACACACCAAAGATGGCATGTGACACCTTTGTGTCATTGTTTTCAAAAACAAATGATGCTCGGCTCAAATACTTCAAAAATGAGTTGATGTCCACCACCCATGGAGGTAAGAGCATAAGTGAATACTTTACAAAAATAAAAGACTTATGCCGTGAAATCTGGGATCTCGATTTGAAGCAAATATTAATGAGGAAAGGATGAGAAGGATAAATTATACACAGGTTGAAGCCCAAATATAATGCGTATATCATGGCAATACGAGGTTGGCCAACAACTCTCACAGAGTTAGAGAATTTGTTGGCCAATTAAGAAAGCTTATGCAAGCAGATGACTGGAGTGTCAATAAAAAATGAAGAGGAAGCACTCTGTGGATGAAAGCGGGTTCTGTGAGGTCGCTTACGTGTACAAAAGTGAGCTGGAGAGGCGCGATTGGCCGATAATCAGTACCGAGGGGAAAAGAGGAATAATCTCGTGGGGTGAGGGCTAGGGCAAGAGGTACGGAAAAGACAAAGGCAACGTGTCTCCTTTGTTCTCCGCGGGGGAAATGACGTCTGCCCTTTTTTGGGGTCGAAAGAGTGAGGTCACCTTCTCTCCGGGGAAGAATGTTCTCCTTCCACAGAATCAGTGCTCTCTCTCTCTCCTTTTCTAGAAAAGTCAGCCTCTGGCAATTATTGGGAATGTCAGGGGTATTTATAGGGCACATGGGCCTAGGTTAGGCCCAGGACGGCGCTCCTATAAGACCCCAACACGTGTCCCTCCCGTACCTCCAGGTCGCGGAAGACTCGTCCTCCCGCGGGGGGGACCCGCGCTTCCGCGACGCTACCTCCATCCCAAGCCACCAAGCCACAAGAGCTTCCCCAATTCCCGTAAGAGCAAGGTCGCGACCCGCGGCGATCGTTTACCTTCTGCGGGGTCCCTTCCGGGCCTGCCTTTTAGGCCCGAATAAGATCCCGGGGTCTTCTTGTAATTTCCGTACCAATTCCGGTATATCTTTCAGTTCTCCCCGGCGGGGCCCGTGGGGGGGGTCCCGCGGGGTCTTCTCTTCCGCGGGTCAATTCCGCGGGCATCCATCTTAATGTGCTACGTGTTTCCTTTTCATTGGTCAGTCAAACGTCTTCTTGAAAAGGTGCTTTTGGCTAAGGTTGACTCCCCGCGTGGACCTAATGTGCCACGTGTCTATGGTCCATTGGTCGGTCAAAAGGTCTTCTTTGATGACATGTCAATAATCTTGACCGCGCCTACATATGCCCCCCACGCGCGTACGACAAGTACACGTCATCCGCGTGCGTACCATCCTCTTTGTAAGTTCCCGCGGTCGCCCTGGGCTTGTTCCGCGGAGCGAGGGGTATGATAACTGCTAACGACTCTTCGTGTGCCGTTAAGTCTCTTCGTGTACCGTCATGACCTTTCGTGTGCAGACGTCATAAATGTCCCCACCGTTTGACCACTATGTAAACGCTTTGTCCATTGTTTCCTTTTTCACCAAACCCCGAATTTCTGTCGAAGTGCTGTCATTTTCTCCTTTGACTCTCAGCGAGCAATCTTCTTTCTTGTCTCTTTCCATCCTTCGCGGTCAACACTTTCCTCTTTCTTTCACCTTGCTTACAAATGGCTGCGCGTGGTCCAATTGTCGAGATCCCAGTACCCTCCGCGGACCAGTGGCAAAGGGCCCCGTACCTGCGGACAGTTGGGGACCCGTTCTGGTCTCTCACTGAGGCGTATCCCGTTGTGGGTGCCGCCGTGGCTGTTCCCACCTTCTTCACGGCCCCTGCCGCCCCGGAGGATGCAGAGCCCATCAACCCCTCCTCGGTGCTTCGCTTTTGCCTCGAGTGCGGGGATTTCCCCTTTGTAGAATGCCGCTTTGAGGCCCAAGCTTCTGTACCCACTGACTGGGCGGACTGGGTCGATGACGTCGTTGGTAATCTCCGCTGCAAGCAGGTGCTACTGGGCAGCGGTACTCTCGAAGCCGTCCAACTGTCACGGCGTCTGAGCATTCCTCAACCCGGGGCTGCCGTCAGGAACCTGGAGTTCGCGTGCTCGCATTGGAGCAGCGACACTCACTCCTTTGCATGGGCATGGGGGGAGAGTGGACTCTCGCTTGAGGATGTCCACATTTTCACCCGCCTGTCTCTACGCGGGGGCAACACCCTGGACTTCGCCAAGCTCTTGCGGGCGGATCTAGATGAAGTGGAGGCCTTGAAGGCATTCCACAAGCAGGCCCAGAACGGGCCAATCTTCACCCTTCAAGGGGTCCGCAAGGATTTCGCGGCAAATGCCAAGAAGACCTCCCTCGGCAGCTGGCTGCGTTATTTTTTTAAGTACCTTCAGCCCGCGAGGACTGTCGCTCCTGGTGCTGGGCGCGATTTTGTCGCGGGCCCCCAATATGGCCAGCACTTCTACATGGCGGGCTTCTTCGCTTACTTCCTCTCGTACTTTGTCCTGCCCGACTATCCTGGCGATGGCCTTTCTCAGGCGGTCTTCCCGCTGGCCGTCCTCCTTGCTCGCGGCCAACCCGTCGCCCTAGCGCCGCTGTTTCTTGGGTCGCTCTACCGCCAGCTGGACCTGGTTTCGGCTGATTATGCCAGGTCCCTTGGTAGATGCGACCATATCTCGATGGCTCACTCCACCTTCCTGCTCGCGTACTTCTTCGAGCATTTTCGCACCGTCGCCCTGGAACCCTTGGTCTTTCAAGCCTCGGGGGCACGATCCCGCGCAGAACAGTGGCACGGGACCAATAGCGAGGCCTCGTGGTACGAGGCATGTGACATCGAGGCCAACTTCACTCCTCGTCCTTATAACATTCCTTCTCCGGGCGTCATGGGTGTAGGCCAATGTCTTCTCTAAGTTGCTTCTTCTCTCAAAGCTGCAAGCGACAACACTCCCTTGGCGCGGACAATGATCAACTCCGCGCTCATTGCCCTTCCGGGGTGGCTTCCGACTTTGTCCGGCGAGGGATCCGGGGTAGCGGTGTACCGCCCGGATCGCTTTGCGAGGCAATTGGGTTTCGACCAAGGGGTACCTGGTCCCGCCCCTGCGATGCCCTCTTTCGCGGAGTCACAACTCCGATTTATGGCGGGGGAGCTTTCCCCCATCCTGGCACAGCTTGGAGACTTGCCCATCCCTGATAGGGATAGGGTTTCAAGTTATACGCGGGAGTTCCGCGCATTCTGGAGGAGAAATCTTGACTCTTTCTTGACGTTTGTCCGCGGGCATGCCGTGGTGCTTGAGGTGCCTACGATCCGTACTCGGGATACGTCTCTACGGGCCATTACTGCAGTACAGGCAACTGACTGGCGTGGACACCGCAGTCAATGGGCCGTGATCCATGCAGAGCCTGTGATCAGGGTCTTTCCGGTGGAAGCACCTGCACCTCCTCAAGCTGCCCCGGGGCGAACCCGCGCGCAGGGACTCCGCGGGAGGACACAGCTTCCGCCTCCAACACCGGCAGGACCATCTCAACCGTCCTCCTCTCAGGTGCCTACGGCGGGGGGGCCCCACCGCCGAAAGCGTATCCGCAATGTAAGTGCCTTCCCATGTGCTCAATCATCTCCTTACAATGCTACGCCTCCTTGTTCTCTGGGACTTATTCTTTTTTTTTTTATCTTTCTTTTTTCTTTCCTTCAGCAGCGGGAGCGAGATGCTAGCACCTTCGTGGCCTATGAGCCAGAGGCAGCCGCGGCAGCCGCGGTAGCAGAAGAGGCAGCGGGTGGGGCGGAAGAGGATGCCCCAGACGCTCAGCCAAAGAGACGCCGCCTCGATGGTAAGCTTTGGTTTACTAGGATGTCCTTTCTGTTGCCTTGTGGCTTCCAGCCCCTGACTTGTATTTTTGCCATGATTTCTCAAACAGTTCTTTCGGAGTCCGACGAAGAAGAGAACGAGGGCGCGCGGGCAGGCGATGAGGATGGTGATGATGACGATGATGATGATGACGACCTCCCCTTCAGCGTCTTGCAGGTTCGGGCGTCCGCGTCCGCGAGGGGCCCCGTCGCGGCGGATGTCAGTATAGTGGAGATTTCTGACTCCCCGGAGGGACAGAGAGCAACGGAGGTGATTCAACCTCGGGCGGAGCCGGTTCCTTTTCTTCACCCGGAGCCAGAATCCTCTGCGGTTATCGGAGGTATGTTGCCCGACGAGCCTTCCATTGTTGACCTCGGGGGAGATCCCAACACAGTCTCCTCTGAGTCGTATTCTTCCCCGGACGAATCCGGGAATGTTATAGTACAATCTGTTGATCCAGCCCCATCTCCTTCTCACGCAGCGACTTCTGAGGCCCGCGAGCCTCCGCCATCAACGGGCACCCGCGAATCTGTGGGCCAGGCCGATATTGCCGCGGAACCTATCAACGCGGCGGCTGTACGATTGCTGAGGGAGGGAGATGAGGACAACCTCGAAGAGCTCCCTCATCCTGCCGCTGGGGGTTCTGCCGCGGGCCAACCTGAGGCGCATTCCACCTCTACTCCTTCCGGCTCTCACCAGCAGTCCACCAGCGCCCGCATCCGGTCAACGGAGAGTTATCTGGGCCAGGTCGCTGGCGGTTCTCCAGGGGTCTCCAATGCCTCGTTCCTTCAAGGTCCGGGCTTGAATGTGGAGCGGGATGCGGCCATGGACGCCGCCAGCCCTCACTCTCCGGCGTGCTCTACTTCGCAAACCCACTCTCCTCATCAGTCCGCGAGACGCCCGCCAACCCCGCAGGCCGAGCCTTTCGCTCAACCTTCAGACCGACAGCTGGAGGTAAACGAAGAACTTATCGGTGGCCCCACCTCCATTACTGACTCAGATTTCAATTCCTTATTTAAAGAAATGGACTTCTTGCCAACTGACGATGTTTTGGGGGGACAGGGAAGCCAAGCCCTTGGGGATTACGAGCTTGATTTAAATTTGGACATGGGCGAGCAGAGGGAGGAAGTTGAGTCGAGGGAGCAGTCGCCGCCCAGGCAGCTGTCTTAGATCTGGGGAAGGGGCCCATGGATACTGAGGCCACAAAGCCCATCCGCCTCTTTCCCGCGGGCTATGATGTGCCTGCAGAGTACTACCCGCTGCTGAACGCCATAGCCCGGTCTCATCCGGAGACCTTCAGCTCCTTCAACCCGCGGTCCGCCCGGCTTGGGGTGATCTACCTCAGTAGCCTCCACAACGTGCTCACTCCTTGGGGGCAACTTCGCTACAGGGACTTCAATCCCGGGACCGAGGCCGATCTGCTGGAGGTTGCTGCAGATATGCAGGTCTTTGGGTTTGACCTGGCCTGGCTGTGTGCGCGGAGCTCTGCTCTGAGAGCCGCGGGGGAGAGGGCCGCTCTGAGGCCTGAAATCCAAGGTCTAGCGGCTCAGCTGGAGTCTACTCGCCAGCACTTGGCCAATCTGGAGGCCAGTTTTGCTCGAGTGCTGCAGCATGACGCGGAGCTGGCTGCTGCCTCGCTGAATCTAGCCGACCCTGACCCTGATGGGTTTGTTTTCTTGGACTGACAGGCTTAGAAGATTTTTTTTTTTGTTTAACACATGTATCATTTTCTCTTCTTTGTCATTTGAATAAAACCATGGGTCTCACTAAAATGAGACAGTCTCCGTGTTGATGATACCATGATAGATGTACTTTTGCTGGGGTCCGCGAGCCATGCTCTGACTTCTTGTGACCTGTTTATCATTCTTGTTCGACAAACAGTAAGTCTGCCACTCGGGTAGGGCCACGCTCTGGCCGCTCCAGTCTTAACACTATCTCTTTTTCGACAATCACTAAATGTAAACCTCGCGGGTCATGTTCTGACCTCTCGCAACTTAGCATCATCTCATTTTGACAGTCGTTAAGCTCGGGGAAACGAACCGGGGGCCATGTTCTGGCCACCTAAGGCTTAACATCATCTCTTTTTGACAATCACTAAGTATGAATCTCGCGGGCCATGTTCTGGCCTCTCGCGACTTAGCATCGTCTCTTTTTGATAATCGTTAAGTTTGGAGGAATGGATCAGGGCCATGTTCTGGCCGCTTAAGACTTAATATTATCTCTTTTTGACAATCACTAAGTATGAATCTCGCGGGTCATGTTCTGACCTCTCGCGACTTAGTATCGCTCATAAAGTTTTCTCCACCCTTGGTGCTCAGTTCCGTGAGTCTTGGCCAGAACCTCTTCCGCCTGCTCCTTGTCCACGCATGCTTGAGGCATCCCATCGAGGGTTCTTCTGAACAGCAGGCCCTTTTCCAGGAAGAAACGCCGTGCACCGCGGACAACCCTCGCGGACTCAGCTCGCTTGATGGGTAGGGCCCCTTCTCGTAAGTAATCGATGTAGACTTGTCTCCAGTCTACCTCCTGATTGTCAGTGTTTGCCATCAGGCATTCTGGTTTGGCCATGTACAGGAACACCAAGTGCAATTCTTCGTAATCAAATCAGCATCTTTCTTCATAGTAGGCCAGTAATAACCTTGCCTCTGAGTTCTCCTGTATAGGGCTATCTCGTTGTCCGCGCAGTTGTCGATGTGGATCCTGTCCAATACTTCTTCTGCCTCCTTCGCGTCAATACATCACGCGAGCCACCCCTGCGGGCCGCGATAATACAATTCTCCGCGTAGAACTATGAAACACGACAGCTCCGCGGTGGGCAGGTGCCCTACGCCGGTGACTAATTGAATCTTGATGGACCCGCGCCAATCCTCAGTCGGCTCTGCGAAATCCTCCACCGCGGATGGCTCAAACATCTTCACAATTTCAATGCAGGCTCTGTCTTCCTCGAATTCCGTGTTTGCCCCCAGCGTTGCAAGCGCATCCGGGAAGCGGTTCTCTGATCTGGGTTTGTGGATGATACTGACACTTTTGAAGAATTTCATCAATTTCTGCACTGTTGTTCGGTATGGTGCCAGAGTTGGTTCTTTCAGCGCGTAAATCCCTTCCGTTTGCAAAACTACCAGCTTTGAGTCTCCCGCAATCCTTAGGTGCTTGACCCTCCTCTCTTTTGCCGCTATTAGACCCAAGATTAACGCCTCGTATTCCGCTTCGTTGTTAGAGCATGGGAAATTCAGTTTGTACGCCAGATGCACTCTATCTCCTCCCTCTGTTTGCAACACTATTCCTGCGCCTCCCGATCCACTACCCGCGGCCCCGTCGAAGCTGAGCGTCCAGTGCTGTTCATCTGTGCCGGCCGCGAGAGCTTCAAAACCATCTCCGGGTAGACAATCTTCAAGCGGCTCGCATTGTCCACTTGGGAATTGAGCTAGCAGGTCCGCTAGGGCCTGACATTTGATTGCTTTCGGAGTTGCGCACGAGATGTCAAATTCCGCGAGTGCTAGCAACCAGCGGGCGACCCGTCCCGTAAGGGCGGGGCGCGACGCGACAGAAGGAATCTCACGGGGTCACACTTAGTGATTATCTGGATGGGAAATGACAGGAAATAGTGCCGGAGTTTTTGCGCGGTAAAGACGAGGGCTAAGCAATGTCTTTCAATGGCGGTATACCTTTCCTCTGCCCCGTGTACCTTCCTGCTGATGTAGTGGACTGGGCGCTCTGTCCCATCTACCTCTTGCACCAGCAGGGCCCCAATGGATCTCGGGGTAGAGGTCAGATAAAGAATCAGCGGCTTCCCCGCGACTGGTGCCACCATTGTCTGAGGAGAAGTCAACGCCGCTTTAATCCGCTGAAACGCCTGCTGATGGTCTTCCTTCCATTCAAACTTCGCATTTCCCTTTAACAGGTCTGCAAACGGTGCCGCGATTTCCGCCATCGCGGGAATAAAACGGCGGAGGTATGATACCTTCCCTAGGAATCGCTTGAGCGTTTTCTGTGAGTGGGGCGGGGGCATTTCCGTGATAGACTTGATCTTGGCCTCGTCCGCGTCGATTCCGTGGCGATGTACCAGGAAGCCCAAGATTTTCCCGCGGTGACTCCAAATGCACACTTCAGCGGATTCATCTTGAGATTGAACTTTCTGCATCTCGCGAAGACAGTGGCTAAGTCTGCGAGATGGTCCTTGCGCTCCTTGGATTTCACCACCAAGTCATCCACATAATCTTCAATTATCTTGTGCATGAGGTCGTGGAAAATTGCTGTCATGACCCGCTGGTATGTTGCCCCCGTATTTTTGAGCCCAAAAGGTATGACAATGTAGTAGAAATTCCCCAATGGTGTCCGAAATGCTGTCTTCTCCGCGTCCTCCGGAGCCATTTTGATCTGGTTATACACGCTGAAACCGTCCATGAAAGAGAACATCTGGTGACCGGCGGTGGCATCCACCAATGTATCGATGTGTGGCAGCGGGAACTCATCTTTGGGACAAGCTTTGTTGAGGTCGCGGAAGTCGACGCAAACTCGAATTTGGCCATTCTTCTTCTTCACAGGGACAATGTTTGCCAGCCACTCCGGGTACTGGATTGGGCGAATGAATCCTGCTTTCCGCAGCTTCTTGACTTCTTCCTTGATCTGTCCTTCCAAATCGGGGTGGTATTTCCGCTGGGACTGTTTCGCGGGCTTCGAATTCGGGAAGGTATCCAAGTGGTGCGTGACCAGCTCTGGATCCAACCCGGGCATCTCTTCATAGTGCCATGCGAACACATCCGAGTTGGCACGTAGCAGAGCTATCAGTTTCTCGCGGAACTCTCCGCTCAACTCCTTACTTATAAACACCGGCCTTTTGGGACCTACCCCGTCGCTTAGATCAACTTCTTCCAAAGCTTCTTGCTGCGGCCTGGGCTGGTCTTGCATACATTCCAGAGCGGGCTCCGGCTTGTCTATTACCTCTTCTTCTTCCGCCGCGGCACATGTACCGCCGGGGCCAGCGGTTTCATGATCATCCGCTGCCCCGATGGACCGTCACAAATAGTACACTGTCTTGCCCCCCTCCTTCCTCTTAGTAATCTTCCTGGGGGCTGCGGCATCTGTCGCGGATGGGTCTCTCTGGCGTATCTCCAGCTTCTCCTCTTTTATATCTTCCCACCTTGGGATCTTGACTGCGCGAGGCTTGGCGGTGATCGCCTGAGACACCTCACCCAGTTCCGAGAAATAGACTGCGTCCGACAGGTGTGTTTCATTTGTATCAAATGGGTTTTCAGATGCGCGAACTGTGACCTTCTTTCCTGCCCATATTCCTTTCAAACATTGATGGTAGCTAGAAGGTACAACCGCGTACTTGTGCATCCAACTTCTTCCGAGAATGATCTGGTAATTAGGGTCCGCGTTGATGAGATGAAATTTAGTGGCCGAGCGGATTGCCCCCACTTCTAGGTCTACCACTACGTACCCCAAGGACTGCTTCTTATCTCCTCCAAATCCCGTGATGGTTATCGGGGATTCCACGATCCTGTTGGACTGTATCCCCACCTTCTGGAATGTCGACATCGGCATTAGGTTTATGGAGGCCCCGCCATCCAAGAAGGTCCTCTTTAGCTCCATCCCGTTGACGCGGGATGTAACATACAGGGGGCGGTTATGGGGGTAAGGCACCCGTCGATCCACGTCCGAGAAGGTGACCGAGTTGGACTCATCGCGGATCATCCGCGGGACGGACCCCTCCGCGGTCATGCACGACTCCTGATGAACTTCCGCGATGTTGACAATCGCCTTAGTAATTTCCAACCTTGCCGCCGGCGTGAACCCAAAACCGTCAAAGAATGCGCGGAACTTCGCACTGTTCTGTAATGTTTTGGCCGATGCATTGGGGTCTGGTATCACCGCGGGGGCTGGACCTTCCCCGAACTCCTCTGTTATTTTGTAGCACGAGACCATGTAGGCCCCTGCCTCTTCATCCTCCCCTTCCATGTAGTAGTTGCTCTCATCATCGTCTCCGTCATTGTACATGAACGGGTAACACTCCGCCATGTTGACCTCCCCGTTGTTGTTTCCGTGGGCTGGGTAAGGCTCGACGCGGAAGTCGCGCCGCTCTATCCTCAGCTCATTCGCGTTCTGCTTCCGTTTGAACAACCTTTTCAAAGACCAACAATCGCTTGTCGGGTGCTTGGTGTGCCTATGGTACATACAGTACCTTGGGTGCTCGCGGTCCTCCCGCGTCGGTTCATACTCCACGGGGGGGAGTGCCAACTCTCCATCCTGCACCCATGCATTTACCAAGGCCCGCACTTCATCCATCGTACAGGGGAAATCTGGCGCCGGCCCCATCTCGCGCTCTCTCCGCTTTCGTCCTCCCGCGGCCTGCTGAGTCCGCGGCGCTTCCGCGACAGCCACGGTGGCGCTGGCGGCCTTGCCCTTCCATGCATCTTTTCTTGCCGGCTTGACCACATGGCGGATGTTGTACGCCGACTCCAGTAAGGCAGAGAATGTTCCCAACTTCAAATTGATAAGCAGCATCTTAAATTCGTCCATCATCCCACCAATGTAAATTTCCACCAGTTGTACCTCCTTCGCGGACTCGGTGCAATCAACTGCACGATCCTGAAACCTCCTGATGTAGTCCACCACGTCTTCTCCGCTAGCTTGCGTCTCCTTCGTCAAGCTGATCACTGTCACCTTTTCACGGACCTGGAAGAATTTAGCGTATAAGCTATTCACCATCTCTTCCCAGGTGGTGATCGAGTAAGACTCCAGGTTGACGTACCAGGTGTACGCGCGGGAGGTGAGGGACTTTGAGAATTCCCGCAGGCGCAAGTTATGATCGAACGCGCGGGCTCCCAGAGATTCCATGAAACTGACCACATGTTCCTGGGCGCTGCCCTCTTTTCCGTCGAACTTCACAAATTTTGGTGGGGTATACCCCTCCGGGTATGGTAGCGATAGGATCGTCATGGGATAAGGTGGGCGGATGTCTGGGCTAGGGAGAGAGGGTAAGACCATCTTTGTTTTCTCCTTAGTGAGGAGGGCTTGTACGTCCGCCAGGGTGATGAACTGTCCCGCGGATGAGGCCCCAACTTCAGTAATGGCCGGCTCCTTTCTACTCGCCTCACTTGCCTTCTGCTGCGCTAGTAGGGCCTGGACTTCCGCCATGGTGATATAGGGTCCCGCGGAGGGCGTGCTAGCACCGTCAGCGGCCGCCTCCTTCTGGCGATCTCCAGTGTGATTTCCCGCGACGCCTCCCACAAGTATAGGGCGCAAGTGGGGAGGCACCGTTGGGGGAAACTGGGGCTGCATCGTCTGGCTGGTGCTGCCCCCCGCTTGGTTTTGTGGCGGTTCGTCGTTTTAACCGACCGCGGCCTTTGGGAGCGCCGCTGAGATGACCTCGGTGAGACCAGCAAAAGCCGCAAGCAGCTGTCGCTGCGTCTCGAGGAACTGCCGTTGGCCGTCCTGGAGGGCTCGCAGCGCCTGCGCGGCCGTGCCCGCGCTATTGGTTTCCTCGACCTCCTCGATAACTGGCGTGCCATCGTGTTGTGCCGCCATTGCGTTACAGCGTGATAGCGGTCGTTCGATGTATTCCGTGGAACGAGTACTAACCATAAACCAAAAGACACCTCCCCAGCAGAGTCGCCTAAATGTGGGTGAAAGCGGGTTCTGTGAGGTCGCTTACGTGTACAAAAGTGAGCTGGAGAGGCGCGATTGGCCGATAATCAGTACCGAGGGGAAAAGAGGAATAATCTCGTGGAGTGAGGGCTAGAGCAAGAGGCACGGAAAAGACAAAGGCAACGTGTCTCATTTGTTCTCCGCGGGGGAAATGACGTCTGCCCTTTTCTGGGGTTGAAAGAGTGAGGTCACCTTCTCTCCGGGGAAGAATGTTCTCCTTCCTCAGAATCAGTGCTCTCTCTCTCCTTTTCCAGAAAAGTCAGCCTCTGGCAATCATTGGAAATGTCAGGGGTATTTATAGGGCACATGGGCCTAGGTCAGGCCCAGGACGGCGCTCCTATAAGACCCCAACACGTGTCCCTCCCGTACCTCCAGGTCGCGGAAGACTCGTCCTCCCGCGGAGGACTTCCGTGGGGGGGACCCGCACTTCCGCGACGCTACCTCCATCCCAAGCCACCAAGCCACAAGAGCTTCCCCAATTCCCGCAAGAGCAAGGTCGCGACCCGCGGCGATCGTTTACCTTCCGCGGGGTCCCTTCCGGGCCTGCCTT
Source organism: Rhododendron griersonianum (assembly GCA_018127125.1). Classification (NCBI taxonomy): domain Eukaryota; kingdom Viridiplantae; phylum Streptophyta; class Magnoliopsida; order Ericales; family Ericaceae; genus Rhododendron; species Rhododendron griersonianum. The sequence goes on along the minus strand of CM030799.1, from coordinate 15,437,097 downwards.
TTAGGCCCGAATAGGATCCCGGGGTATTCTTGTAGTTTCCGTACCAATTCCGGTATATCTTTCAGTTCTCCCCGGCGGGGCCCGCAGGGTCTTCTCTTCCGCGGGTCAATTCCACGGGCATCCATCTTAATGTGCTACGTGTTTCCTTTCCATTGGTCAGTCAAACGTCTTCTTGGAAAGGTGCTTTTGGCTAAGGTTGACTCCCCGCGTGGACCTAATGTGCCACGTGTCCATGGTCCATTTGTCGGTCAAAAGGTCTTCTCTGATGACATGTCAATAATCTTGACCGCGCCTACACACTCTATAGCAATCATAACAAGGGCGGAAAATCTCGACAATAGAATAATAGGGGCGGACAAAGTAATGTAAAGCCCAAGAAGAGAGATGATGGCACCAACAATAACACAGATGAACGATGATCCTTAGGATCTCGACAATATGACACAGAGTGTTTCAACTGTCATAGGAAAGGGCATTTTGCGAAAGATTGCTAGTTCAGGAAGAAATCAGCAGAAGGTAACTTGGTGACCTCTAAAAATCACCAAGAAGACAGTGAAAAAGAGTGGGACCTTCAAGCATCCTTTGCGATATCCGGGACCACTGAAGGAGATTGGTCAAATGAAGAGATAGACTTCGATGAACAACCAGAACAGCTTAACATAGTCACCGAAAAAGTAGCCGCTTCTTCGATTGTGACAAAAGAACATCAAAACAACCCTTGCTACATTGTCCAATAAGGGAGCCATCAACTACATTGAAGATTGGATCGTTGATTCAGGATGCTCGAATCACATGACAGGTGATAAGGAGAAGCTATCCAGTTTGTTCGCTTACAAAAAAGGAGATTGGGTGGTAGTAACGGCGAACAACTCAAGGTTGATGATAACTCACATACGTAAGAATTGTACCTCGGTTTAGCCCTAATGAAGTTAAGCTAGAAGATGTCTACCACGTGCCAGGGATGAAGTTAAATTTGTTGTCAATGTCACAACTGACGTCCTCAAGTAATTATGTGGTATTTGGCCCAGAGGACATTAAGATGTACCAAAACCTTAAACCACTAGATACACCAATCATGGAAGGACGACGTATGGAGTCCATCTATGTAATGTCAGCTAAATCGGCTAACATAGATAAAACTCAGAAAAATGAGACTGCAGATCTCTGGCATGCACGTTTAGGGCATGTGAGTTATCATAAGCTGACATTAATTATGAAGAAGGCTATGCCCAAGGATCTACCCTAGCTAGACGTTCGAGAAGACGTGATTTGTGCAGGGTGTCAATTTGGCAAAGCACTAGGGATGAAATCGGTTCACTTCGGTCGATTTTTTTGTGTATTTTTCCACCAAACCGAACCAATCAGTTTGAGAAAATCAAAAATCGACACCGACTGCTCTGTGAAGAAAACTGTGCGGTTCGGTGTTCTCTGACGCAGTTCGGTTTGATCGGTCTTGTCAGTTCGCCGTTTTGGTTTTCACAAACAAGAAGAATAATATAAAACTCGAATGACGGTGAGACAAAACCACGGGCTCTGAACCAACGAAACTACCATACACATCTGGTCTTCTTATGGTGAGAAATGGTCGATCTTTCTTATGGCGAGATGAGTGACTGAATAGGTGAGATTTTCTAGTCTTTGCACGTTGTCGACTCGTCGCTGTCTAAGATTGCAGGTCGCCGCCATGGATGGTAAAGGGAGAGTGGCAACACAAGGAGGGAGGCGATCAACGTGGAGTGGTACTGAGTAGACTGGTAGTGAGGCAGATCAGAGACGATTAGGGATTTTAGGGTCTGAGTCTCCTGATGATGTTAGGTATATAAAGTAGGGGTAAGTAAAAAAATCCGTAAAACCGTGAATCCAATCCAAACTGAAATGTTTGGTTCGGATTTTCAGTAGTATGGTTTGGTCATAATTTAAAAAAATTAGAAACCGCATTATATGGTTCGGTTTATGGTTTCACATTTATGGTTATGGTTCCAAATCGATTCAAACCGCACAATACATACATACATATATATTTATAGTTATATATAATTTAATTATGGGAACTTTACTCAACTACTTTTATTGATTCTATTAATCTACTGCAATATTTAGTTTTCCTTCATTACCAAGATGTTTAGTAGTTGGTATTCTTAGTTGGTTCACTTTAGTGAATTACCACTATTTCATTTTCTGAGTTTAAGACTTGAAACAATTGTTGGTATTCTACACTTAATAAGTTGGTTGATATTAGTGTGTTTTGGTAATTTGAATGGAATTGGTTTTAATATATACAAGTTTTGTTTTAATTTATCTTCGTAAATTTATGTATTTTAATTTTTTTTTGAAGATGATAGCTTAGTTCAAAGCAAACCGTGGTTTAAAACCGGAACCAAATTGTATTTTAATGGTTTGGATTGGTTTGGTTCTATGGAATTTATGGGTTGGTTTGGTTCTCCAAATTCATAATCCGTAGGTATTGGTTTGGTTCTTGGTTTACTATAAAACCGAACCAAACCAGACCATGCTCACCCCTAATATAAAGGATAGATCAACGACTAGGATTAAAAGTAAAACATTACACATATTATTGGTTTGGTTCGGTTCGGTTGGTTGGTTTTCCTCTGAAACCGAAACTTAACCGAACTTAAGTTTTCTTTAAAAAATCAAAATCGAACCAAACTGACCAAATTGCTCAAAAACTGTTCGGTTCGGTCGTTTTTTCGGTTAAATATTTCATTCCTACAAAGCACATCAATTGCCGTATGTGGAGTTAAAGTCCAGACCTGAAGAGCCCTTAGAGCTCATCCATTCGGATGTGTTCGGGCGGGTGAAGCAAGTAATGATAAGCGAAATGCGCTACATGGTGACCTTCATCGACGACTGAAACAGGTATGTCTGGGTAGACTTTATGAAAGAGAAGTCAGAAAATCAAAATGGAAAGAATTTCGTGAGAAGGTCGAAAGTGAGTTCGGTAAAAAGATTCGATGCTTACGAACGGATAATGGTGGAGAGTATACGTCGGATGAATTCTCAGCCTATCTAAAGGAGTGTAGAATCCGACGCCTGTTGACCTGCCCAGGCACTCCACAACAAAACGGCGTTGCTGAAAGGAAGAACCGACACCTTGCTGAGATTTGTCGGAGTATGCTACATGCAAAGAATGTGCCTAGTCGATTCTGGACAGAGTGGCAGCTTATGTGATCAATAGGCTACCCCAGGCAAAGCTCGGCTTTGTCTCACCCTATGAGAAGTTGTGGACCAGACCGCCCACGGTGAGTCACTTTCGAGTCTTCGGATGTGTATGCTATGTGTTTGTGCCAGATCACTTGCGTAGCAAGTTCGATAAGAAGGCAATTCGTTGCATCTTTGTGGGCTACAGTAGTGAGAGAAAAGGGTGGAAATGTTGCGACCCTAAAATAGGTTGGTGCTATACATCAAAGGATGTCGTCTTTGATGAAGCATCATTATGGTGGTCGCTGCAAAAGGTAGAGCTGCCAAACTCTAAAGATACAAAAAATCATTTGCTTGAAAAGAATCTCCTAAATCAACTAAGGGGCTGACACCTACAATATGACACCTACAATAGACAATAGTGAGAAAGAGCCTTTTCCGTCCGGCTCATGGCGGAGCAAAGTGCATCCAAGCAGTCCAGAAGAAACTTGCCCTAGTCAACTAGAGATTGAGGAAGACAATCCATCGCTCAGGAGATCGACCAGAGCTAGAAAGCAAAATCTGAAGACAATCCCTCGCTCAGGAGATCAACCAACGTGAACTGTGTATTTTAATATGTGGTAAAGCTATGTGAACTGTGTATTTTCAGTTATGTGAACTGTGTGATGGGGCTATGTAAACTGTGTGTATTAGGACTATGTGAACTGTGTAGTTTAGTGTGTGGTGAGGCTATGTGAACTGTGTATTTTAGTGTGTGGTGACACTGTGAATTGTGTATTTTCCAGTTTTCATAGCTAGTTCTCATAAACCAATTCTCATAGACAGTTCTCATAAGCAAAGGTATTTTTGTCCGAATTAATAAGGGTCAGGACTGTTTTGAAAAGATTGGATAAAAATAATATGTAAAGGACTATTTTAAAATCAAAGCTAAAAAAAAGGATTGGGATCTAAAAACCCTTTCATTTATAGGACTACTTCGATAGTTAATGTTGTATGCTGCAGATTGTAAGTGTAAGATTAGCAAAAGACTTGACCAGCTCCAACAAGAAAAGTAAATCTGACATTCTGCATGCATGTAATTAATCATCAGTTATTCCTACCTCAAACCTCTTCCAAACCCTTTTCAAAAAAAACCTCTTCCAAACCAAATAGACAAGTAGAACATAAAAGGAATTTTCTAAAGGTATTAGAAAGAAACATTGCGGGACTCGAGGATATTTAAGCAGAGGAGAAGATGACATGAAACAGCTAGCTTAATTAATTAGTCATGGCTGGCTGCAGATGATGTTTAGTTAGAGTTGTGAAGGGATCGGTCGAGTTTAAGTGCCTCTTTGTAGCATTTCTTGGTACCTCTTGAATGATTCGAGCTTCTGCAACCGCATACGCTTATGAAATTTTAATATGAACAGGTCAGCAACCTGATTGATCTCGTCTTCCAGCTTGAAATCCTCATGATTAACTCCTCCTCTGGCTTCCTTGTTATTCCGCACCAAATCGATCACCGATCCATTAGGATCACCCAAGTCTAACTCATCCTCATCCTCATCCTCCCTCTTGAACAACGATTGTGTCAGTTCCAGGTACTTATTCCCGTGCCCTGAATCCAACTCGAAACGATCATTGGAATCGTTGTAGTAGTATGAGTAGTAGTCGCGATCATCATCACCACCACCCATTTGGGTGCTTTTTGCGCTGGATGGTTCCGAGGCATTATAACGTATAATGGCATTGCTTAATTTGCTTTGGTCGTCATCTTCGTCGCCTCTCTTTCTGTCCTGCTGCCCTAGGATTGCATGAATCTTTTCAGGGATCGAACCGAGGGAAAACTTTTTATTCTTCAACAGTGACAGCACTACGAGTCGAGCTTTCAGGGCGTTTGTTTTGTCTCCAATGGCCATCGATTTAACTTTGGTCATAGAGCACAACACAGAGATTATGCGTTTCAAAAACATCGCTGCACTGGTGTTCTTCATTTTTTTTCTTCTGATTAACTCTCACGTTTGAATCCAAAGAAACCCGATATAGCTAGCAGGGGGAAAGGAACAATATAATGAAACTGAAATCTGGAACAGAATCGGAGAGGGAGCTAGACATGGAGAACCCAAGAGCCTTTTGATGGGTTTTTATACAGAGGCACCAAATTGAAGTAGGGGTCTCAAATCTAAGTAGCTAGTTTTTAAGTTCCTAGTGGATCATCATAGGTGAAATATATTTGTTTAGAAGGGGAAAAAGCAAAACCTCCTCACTAAGGAAACCTCCTGCTCTATCTTACCTGGGTATTCAGTGGTCCTGAGGCGCTTCCACATGGTGTCCGAACCAAGTTCACAACTACTCTCATATATGAGGCACACTATATCCCGGTCTCAAAACAATGATCGGAACCCATCGATCTGTGTCTGTTTTTTCAATACAAATGCGTGCCGATCAAGTATCAAATGATATCGGATCAACATGATCTTTGATGTGGTTGATATTCTCGACGAGATCTACAACATGAACGGTTCTAATCATTGTTGTGGATCCGATATGAGCCCCAAAAAGTAGAAACTAAACTTTGACCGAAGATAAAACTTGAGAGGAGCGGGTTCCTTTTACAATAGTCATGCGACAAGTGTAATTAATTAGAGCATAGGAGTATTTTTGTTGCTTCACAGAAACTTCGGGGCTTATTTCCTCTAATCAAGTAATAATTGAAGCCTCAAGAAAAGTAGCATTAATTAGCTTGGAGTGCAAAAGGAGAGATTCTTGGTGATGGAGGCTAAATCATCTTTCCTTTCCAGCTACAAAGAGAAAGATGACCACCTACATACATTACATCAAACTACTACACCATTCATTACATCTTTTGTAGGCTCACTTCGGATTCCAAAAAATATAAAAGCGTAGTAGTTGTGCAGTTTCGTCAATACGAATTTAAAAATAATACTTATCGATATCCGTTGGAGTTAATTTTTTTACAGGAATCCATAAAATATTATTTTAAAATTTATGGACATTTTTTTGAATTTTCATGAGATCCGGAGTGAATCCCATAAAAAATATAATAAATAATGTAGTTATTTGGTGTAGTGTACGTAGACTTTTTCTTTTCCATATTTTATGCGTTGTTCACTATACTATTTGATATAGCGAATAAGGGGTGATTTGTAAAGTAAACTGCCGAAAGTAGCGGATATGGCAGGTTTGTCGGGGTTTTGAAATGATAGACACAGGAATGAGGCCTTAAAAATCCCACCCAAGACGTAAGGGACATATAGGTTTTGTTTGATAACACTGTCACTTTTCTGTTTCTATTTTCTATTTACTGAAATCAATTTCTACTTTTTCTCAAAAAAAAGTGAAAGCAGAAAACATGTTTGTGTCAATGTGTCATAAAAAAAATGAAAGCGGAAAACATGTTATCAAGTTGTCACCAACTCCTCCATAAACTCAACCATCCATTATCCACGGTAAGAGGCAAAACAGACCCAGATTTCTGAGCTAGCACTTTACGCAGCATACTATTCTCCTTTTGAAGGTATTGAAGATTAGGAGCAACATCCTTAGGTACAGAAACTTGTTCTCCAATCAGATTACAATTAGAACTAGTCCCCCCCAAAATTCCCAGATATTCAGAGTCACTCGAAATGGCAGGGAAATCGCCCTCAAAATTCATTGTAGACCAAAAACTAACTACAGATCAAAGAAAAGGGGAGCAGACAATAGAAACACAGAGAATCATGAGGAGAAACGCAGGAATTCGACGGAAATTAAAGAAGAAATCGAAGGACCGAAGCAAACCTCAGATCACCACCATTTCGATGTCGTAGACCTAGCTCGATCAAGAGAGAGAGAGAGAGAGAGAAGGAGAGGGGTCTGTTATGGAAACCATTCTCTGGTTTGGGAAGAGTCGAAGAGAGCTCTGGGCCTCAGGCACTGTAGCAGAATGAAGTTGGCAGCCGGTTTTTTGTTTCTAAAATAGTGGAAGTTAAGTTTTGTTACTTCCTTAAATTATGAAAACAGTGAAAGTGATTACCAGAATTGGGAAGTGAAAGTAGTGCACCAAACAAACTTTCAAGGTTAATTTTTAAAAATTCTGAAAATGAAAACAGAAAACAGAAAACAGAAAATATTATGGCTACCAAACATGACCATAATGACTTGACGTTATTCTCGCTTTGCTCTTTCTCAATTAATTTATAAAAAATTACATCTAATGGATTTGCTTTGCTATTTGTGAAGATGTTTTATTATTTGGCTCCATTTGGATCTAGAATATGTCAAGAAATTCGCGAAATGAAGACAATTTGGGGAACACTTGAGAGTGAAATGAATTAGCTTCGACTAGCCCTTTGAGTTTGTTTTTTTTCCCTACCACGAATCTGTGAAGAAAAATAGCGTGGGAAGAAAAAGACTCCGATACACACTGTAACACACACCCAATATGGCTCCTACATTTTATGAACTTGTGTGGCTCTTTCATGAATTTCTTTGTGACTTATTTTCTTTTTGGGTGTAGGATACACACTTTCATGGCTTACATTACAAATTTTTGTTGCCAAATATATGAATTTTTGTGGTTATTTACGCGAATTTTTGTGGTGCTATGTATGAATTTGTGTTAACAAAAGACGGCACCGCAAGCTAAAAAAAGGCGGCTAAAAGTTATGAATTTTTTGTAGCGTTATTTACAAACTTTTGTGGTGTTATTTATTAATTTTTGTGGTGTGATTTATGAATTTTTGCAATCTAATATATAAAATTTTTGGCGTTCGATTACGAATTTTTGTGGATTCAAATACAAAGTGCCTACCTTTAATTGTTTCACCTAAAAATTGGGGGTGTTTAGCCTTGTCCATGTGAGAAATATGATCCTTCCCGAAACCTTCTGACAATTATACAAGTTTTTTTTTTGACAAAAAGATATGCAAGTTTAGTTATGGGGAATAAAGGTTACCACCGTTTAGAGGAATCTCAACCCATATTTGTTTGACCCGTCCAATCCCTCCACTTGTAACCCAGCCCAACTCGCCCATATTACATAATGGGTTGATATAGGTTGAACTCATATCAACCCATATTTACATGGGTTTAAGTGGGTTAAAAATGGGTCCAATATGGGTTGAAACTAAAGACCCAAAGAAAATCTAAAATTTCCGTATGCAGGCTTTTGACGTACGGGAAAGGAATTTTCTCGATCTCCCTCTCGTTCTTTTACTCCCAGGAAAGAAATTTTCAATTTTTTTTAGAAAATGGGTCAATATGGATGGTTGGATTTCTGGGATTGCTGAACTGAAGTTCAGCTGTGTTTACACCCATTTTTTGCACCAAACCTTGGATAGCGCTGAAAGGCCATTTAATTATTATTTGATTAAATTGGGCCAAAAATAGAGATGTATTGGATTAAAATTAATGGGCCAAGACAATATTTATTGGGTCCGATTAATTTTAATTTAACTCGGTCACGAGCTAAAAACATTGTGGGCTTAATTGCTTAAATGAATTATAGAGGCCCATGGTCGAAAAGATATATTTGAAACATTCTGATGAATGTCCATGCAAATGGAAGATGGACCCATGAAAGTTGTGCATTGATTGGCTATTAGACCCATGATTCCTTCATGCCCATGAAAAAAGGAAGTCAGCATGGCCCATTATTCTCGTTAACTGCCCACAACCGAGAAAGGCTGAAGCAACATTTGCCTTCGTGGGACTTCTGGACATGTGGCAAGTCTTGGAGAAAACATTAACCCATTATCTTTCCAACTACCCATGATCCCATGAAGTGGAAGTTACAAGGGACACTTGTCATCACAAGAAGAAAGCTGGAAATCCTCTTGCATGCAAAAACCGTGGAAGCTTTGGCCTATAAATACAAGTTCTCAAGTCAGAAAAAGGGTTCCCACACCAATCAAGCTCAACGCTTAAAACCAAAAGCCTTCCCAGCGAAGCAACTATCTCACTTCTCTCACTTTTACTCAATTACTTCACCAAGTAATTTGGGTTTTCTATCTCTCTTATACCCCAACTTTATTATTACGACATAATAAAGTTATTCATATCTCTCTTGTATCCCCTACTTTATTATTACGACATAATAAAGTAATTCTACGTTATTACTTCTTTTCCTATACGGTTAGGAAATTATTAAGTTCTCGCACGAAGAGGCAAAACCACGGACCTTCACTGCAATCCAGCCCGTAGGTTGCAGCACTCTCGCCCTCACAGATCTAGAAGTCAGAAAAGGGACGCCCAGTCCTTCACGTTGGACACGACAAGTCCTGGAACGCCCGCTCAGTCCTTGAGCTACCTCCGAGCGCGAAACAATTTTTGGCACGCCCGGTGGGACCCTAATCGTCTAAGGGTTTTATTATGGCAAGGAAGCAACAACAGCAACAGTCGGATCCACCCATCCCGGATCCACAGAGTCCTGAGGGAGTGGCAGTCGATGTGCCATTACTCGAGGAAGCTGGCCCTGCGGTCAGTGCTCAAGATCTTAACGATGCTATCGACAGCGTCAAAAATTATATGTTCATGGCAGGACGCGAGATCTCTCACGACATCACACAGTCAATCTCTCAATTGTTCTCTCAGTCCTTGAAACCTCTGGCCATAGCAGTCCACAAAATGATTGCTACACTTACAGAGAGGCTACCGCTCGCTCCTCAGCAGCAGGGCTTTCCACACCAAGCTGGCCTACTGGGGGGACCTCCCCCTCCTCAAACATTCTACCATGCTACCTCTTCCAACAGTCCTGCACTTGGGGGGCAAAAGGAGAAGGGAGTTGTGATTGGAGGAGCCCAGACGCCTCTAGCCAAAGATGAACGAAGGTTTGTTTTGGCAGACGACCAGCCCAAACCTGACAAGACGGACAAAAGGCCTCTGCAAGGAGGCCAGGGTTCTGGAAAGGACAAAGGTATCGCTCATACTCCTCAAGCCTCTGAGACTCGGGGGGCAAGTTCAATTCAGAACCAACAGGCACAAGAGGCACACCCACAGCCGCCTCCTATGCCAAACATGCTCGTAGGACGGGATCAAGTCCTGAACTTGCTCCAGGAGCAATTAGGACCTGGTTTCAGACCTTTGGGAAGGCCAATGTACAGAAAGCCTCATACCGAAGAGGTGGACAGTACACCTTTCCCAAAGGGCTACAGAGTTCCAGACCTTCAACGGAGAAAGCATGCGTTCAACAGTGGAGCACATTGTCAGGTTTCAAGTTCAATGCGGAGAAGCTGGGACCATCGATGCTCTGAAGTTGAGGTTTTTTCCCAATTCTCTTATTGGGACAGCCTTTACTAGGTACATCAACCTTCCACCCAATTCCGTGCAGACCTGGTCTCAACTGGAGGAGATGTTCCACCAACAGTTCTACAGGGTAGAACCAGAAGTGACGTTGGTAGACCTGTCATGCTATCGTCAAACCCATCTCAAATCCGTGGAGTCCTATCTCCTACGTTTCAAGACTGCTTGATTCAAATGCAAGATAGTCCTTCCAGAGGCCGAGTATGTGCGTATAGCATTAAACAACTTGGGCTTCGAAATGAAAAAGAAGTTCTATGGGACAGAGTTCAGAGATTTGTTTGAATTGTCCTCTAAGGCTTTTCTCATTACGAAAGACTCTTGGCGGAGGAGCAGGACAGGAAGACAGCATCTAAAGGGACATACTACCGTGACCCTAACTAAGAGGTTGCTGCGGTGGAAGCAGAGGCAGACCCAGATGTGGCTGTGGCGGAGATCATCAACAAGAAACCATACGTCTGCAAGGCCTTTGTCAAGATGGAGCCCATGAAGCAACCCATCCAGAACAGTCCTAATAGGCCAACTCGGGCCTATACTTTTGACGTTGGCAGGGCCGAGGCCATCTTTGACCAACTCCTTGCAGACAAGCTGCTCAAACTGCCCTTTGGCCACAAAATTCCAACTTTGGAAGATCTGAAGGGCAAAGAGTATTGTAAGTACCACAACTCTTGGAGTCATTCAACTAATAACTGCATAGTATTTAGAAATGATATCCAGGATAAAATTGAGCGGGGAGAGTTCAAGTTTCCCAAGAAAGATAAGCAGCCCATGGGGGTAGATGGCAATCCATTTCCTTCAGGGCTGAGCACAAATATGGTCTCTGTCAACATGAGAGGCATGCCTATGACTGCTCCTAGGCAGACGATAAGTTTGGGAGCCCCTTCCAGAGAAGTTCACAAGTCTAGCCCAGGCAGGTACTGGGACCCCTGTTGTGATGAAAGGAATTTCAGGACTGAACGGGTCAGGAGGTTTGAAAGACAGAATTCATGGTGGTACAGACCTACAAGGGTGAAGAAACCGGAGAAGCCAACTTGTTCCATGATTTGTACAGAGTGTGGACATCATGTCAGTCCTAGCAAGCCAGTCTTGAAGAGTGTCATCGTGGGAATGACTGAACCAAGGTCTGAGGAGCCACACGGGCCTAAGGGAAGAAGGGTTGCACGAGAATCCGTATTCAACCGAATTCAGCCAGGTTTGGTCGAAGTTGAGGACGAGCTTGACAACTTGAGGATATCTATTCCTTCCAAAGGTAAACCTAGGGCTGTAAGACCCCCAGCCACTCCTCCAAATGAGTGGCATAGGGTTGAGCATCCCAAGTTTCCTTCTCCACCTCCGCCTTTGTCCAGATCCCAGAAGAGACGCCGCCAACGATTCAGGCAGGCGGTGAGAAGGGCTGAGGAAGAGACAGATTTGCTGGACGACCCAATGATCGAAGATGACCCCAAAGGAAAGTTAAAGATGGAAGTCCCAGTAGAATAGCCTAAGGTTGAAATGCCTAAGACTAAGAGAGTACACAAGCCTTTGGAAAGGACTGTGGAAGAGGCTATCATTGAGCCTCCTCCAAGGACTTTACCCAAGAAGCAAGTTCCTGCAGGGAAAACATACAAGGAAGCTGTTACTAAGACGCCTCTAAAACAAGCTACTGTATCCAAGAAACAGCCACTTTTGGAAAGAACTCTATAGGAGGCTAGGATTGAGCCTCCTCCAAGACAAGTGACTTTGCTCAAGAAGACAGCCCTTCAACCATGGAAGCCAGACTCGGGGGGCAAGTCAAATTTGAACCCACAGGCTAAGGAGTTCAAGTCTGGTCAAGGTCTTAATATGCACTGCAACATGGTGGTGATCCTGCCGGCAGATCTGAAAGCCAAAGACAACGCTCAAACAGCTCTGGAGGGGGATTTTGTAGAAATGGGGCAGACGGCTGAGATTCTGAACGAGTCCTTCTCTGTAAGACTGAACGAGCCTTCAGTGATTGTGCTGAAGGACGAGACCGAGGGGAGGTCTGATGATCGAGCAGCTAGCGTTATCTTTGAGAGGCCAAGCCCTACAATGAACAAACACATCAAGCCCTTGTATATTGCTGGTTGTCTTGATGGAATGCCAGTCAACCGTATCCTGGTGGATAATGGGTCTACAACCAATCTCATTCCTAGGTTCATGATGCAGAAGCTTGGAAAGACTGATCAAGACCTGGTCTCATGCACTTCAACCCTGACAGATTTCACTGGAAAAAAGACATTGCCAAGGTATTCTGATCATGAATTTAACGGTAGGATCCAAGACATTGACAACACTCTTCTTTGTTGTTAATTCACACTCTTCCTTCAACGTTCTATTGGGGAGAGATTGGATTCACTCCTGTCTAGCAGTTCCCTCAACCCTTCACCAGTGTCTCATTTTTTGGAATCAAGACGCGTGGAGGTCATCTGAGCTGACCGCAGACCTTTCCAGGCCTCTACTAACCATGCTGAGGCCCATTTATACGATGAAGGGGTTGGTCCAATGAAAGTGGCAGGTCTTGACAAGTATGGCCGCCACAAAGTAGCCCCTATACACGGTAACAGATCAGTTGAAGAGGTGAAGGCACTTTTTCAGGAGTTAATCGATCCTATGATCACGGAGTCAAGCAGGCCGATTACAGCTTCATTCAAACGCCCTTCTCAATGTCAATAAACCCTTCAGAAAAAGAGAAGAGTGTGGTCCTTCAGGCCACGCTGTCGAAGTTTGAAGCCTACTTGCTTGAGAGAAGGCTAATGGGAAATGAAGAGTTAGAGGATGATCATTCGACCTATGCGGCCGAAGTGATCAATGAAGATGATAACCTGGTTGAAGATCTGGACGAAATCCGTTTGGAAGACCTTGAAGCAGCCCCAACCAAGTTAGATGACCTGAGGGCTGACGTGCAAGATCCCTTGGAAGAAATCAATCTGGGAGACTCAGAGAATCCCAGACCTGTATATATTAGCCAACTTCTGCTAGAGGATGTGAAAGAGAAGTTCATCGAGCTCTTAAAGGAGTTCAAATCCTGCTTTGCTTGGGATTATGAGGAGCTTCCAGGTCTGTCCAGAGGTCTAGTGGAACACAAGCTGCCCATTCAACCGGGGTTCATTTTTGATAATCGTTAAGTATGAAATGAAAGAATCATGAAAAGGGGTTGATAGTACCGCAGAAATGTTCTCTCCGCGGAGTCTTATCACTTTACCTCAACGCGAAAAAGAAAGTTAAACAACAGTATGAATTAGGAAGCAGTGCCAATTTTTCATTAACGACAGATCCAATCAACTGTTACAAGAGGGAAGAAAGAAACAAACTGTTCTAAAATAAAGGGGGAAGACTGGCAGGGCAGGGCAGCGGCTTGCTCGCTTCCAGCGTTTCTCTTCACGAGTAGAATTTGTTGACATACTTAGCATTTACCGCTCCTGTCTCGAAACCATCTTCGACGCGGGCTAGGTGGTAGTACCCGCTAGCAGAGGCACTGATTACCTCATAGGGTCCTTCCCATCTAGGGGTGAATTTAGGCGTTTTCATATCCCTCATTACTGCCGTGGTAGCCTTCCAAACCAACTCCCCGACTTTAAATACCCGCGGCACTACGCCCTTGTTGTAGTAGCGTGCCACGGATTCCCAGTATTTTTTGTGGGCGAGGGCCGCCGTTGTCCTTCTCTCTTCCAAGGCTTCCAGGTCTGCTTTCCTTTCTTCCGCGGAATTCTCCATCGCGAGTATCATTCGCGCGGAGGGGATACTTAGTTCTGCAGGTAAGACCGTTTCTGCTCCGTATACTAGGCTGAAGGGGCTGGCGCGGGTAGACTTTGTTTTCGAAGTACGATAAGCCCAAAGGGCTATTGGTAAGTGATCCGCCCAAGTACCCCCACGCTCGTCCAACAGCTTGCTCAAAATTCTGATCAAAGTCTTGTTCGTTGCTTCCGCCTGCCCATTTTCCTGCGGGTAGTAGGCGCTAGAGGTACGGTGATCGACCGTGTATTCATCGAGGAGGCTTCCCACGTGGTGATTGATGAACGGAGTACCGTTATCAGAAAGGATCACCTTAGGTATGCCAAACCTGCAAATGATGTTTTCCTTGATGAATGTTGCTACCGCGTCTCCTGTAGCCTTCTTCAGCGGAACAGCCTCGACCCACTTAGTATAAACCTCCGTGGCTGCCAGAATCCATCTGTTCTTCCGCGATGCTGGTCTAATCGGTCCGACTAGATCCATTGCCCAAGTGTGGAAGGGATAAGGGGCGCGGATGGAATGCAACTCTACCGAAGGGGCGTGAACCAAGTTTCCGAATTTCTGGCAGGCTCGGCATCTTTGCATGTGCCGCTTTGAATCCTTCTCCATGGTGGGTCAAAAATACCCTAGGTGAACCAACCACCCAACTTCCCGAACCAGGGGGAAGCAGATAGGAGGCGGCGGCAGTGGGAAGAAGACGGTGGCGGTGGCGGTGGCGGAGAGAGGGGGAGTAGGTAGCGGAGAGGGGGTGGTGGTAGACGAGGAGGCGAAGGAATAAAGGTAGAGGCGAGAGCAGAGTTCCCTCTGGTAGGGATGGGTTCGACTGGCTGTGTGGTGAAGTGGGGTGGCTGGCTAAGGAGGAGGGGAGGAGGTGGAGCAAGGGCAGCAGCCCCACCCCCCTAGAAAACCCTAACAGAAGTAGGAGAGAGAGAGAGAGAGGTAAAAGGACGAAGCTCGCCCATTCCTATTCTTATTATTGAGTTTTTCTGTTCATTGGTGAAGGGTTAATTGGTGATTGTGTTACAGACGAGGGAGGATTTTCCTTAGGACATGGATAACACAGTGTTAGTTAAATCTAACAGAGGCAATGCTTGGGTTCTTTTATAGCAGAGATTTAAGTCTCGAAACAGAACACGTTCTATGGATTCTTATTTTCAAACCTGTTTAATTTGGCCTAATTTACCTGTTTGGGGTTCTTAGAACTAGTTCAGGTATTTCTCAAATTGAAAATCTGGTGCAGCAATATGAAAGGTAAATATAGGGAAAAATTACTTGAAAATTTGAATGTCAATTTCAGCTCTCCACGAGTTACGACGCGTTACAAAAGAAAATTAACATTATGAAGTATCCCAAGAAAAGGATATTGTGATTGCATTTCAAAGCCTTCTAATTAACTTGTAATCTAGGAAAAGAAAGAAAACTACGATAAGGTGCTGCTAGTTAGTATCATCACCATACAGGAGGCATTCCTCCATGGACCCGTGTGCCTGCCAACTCGTTGAAGCGTCTGATTGAGGTTCTTTCATAGGCGAGCGTGTAGGTGAACACAAGAAAGGCCTAGCAGGCAGTTTCAAATCCTTAATGCTTCCTTCTAACATCTCCACCACTTTAGTCATTGAAGGACGATCCGATGGCTTCATTTGGATGCACCATAGCCCAACTATACACAACTTTCTCGCGATCTCTACTTCAATTTCGGTTACATTTTTGAGCTCTAAATCCCCTCTTCCTTCAGCTAGATGATTATAAACCCATGCCGGAAAGTAAACTTTGCTAGAACTCTTAGCCCTTGAGTCAACATTTTTTCTTCCTCCAGCCATTTCCAACAACAGCATACCAAAACTGTACACATCTGATTTACTTGAGACTGCTCCAAATTGCCTCGAAATCAGTTCAGGAGATATGTACCCTATTGTCCCTCTCATAGTGCTAACCGTCAAGAAATCTTTCTCCTTGGGGAAAAATTTCGCTAAGCCAAAATCCGCAACTTTTGGTTTGAAACCTTGGTCTAAAAGAACATTGTGAGGCTTAATGTCGAAATGAAGTATGCACACATCACATCCACCGTGGAGATACTCGATACCTCTATCTGTTCCTAAAGCGATTTCAAGGAGTTTATCCCAACTAAATGACTGAGCCTTTCCACTATTTGAAAAGATATGTTTGTCAAGTGATCCATTAGGCATGTATTCATATACAAGAGCTCTGTTAGACCCCTCTGAACAAAAACCAAGTAATTGCACAACATTGACATGGTGGATCCGGCCAATTGTCGAGACCTCATTGATGAATTCTTCCGCAGTAAATTTCGTGTTCTCAAGCATTTTAACAGCTATCAAGATACCCCCCGGGAGTTGCCCTTTGTAAACTGACCCAAATCCACCCTTCCCCAGTTTTTCCTTGAAATGGTTAGTCAGCGCGACCATATCAGCGTAAGAATACCTTTTCGGCATCAGCGACTGCTGATTGCGGAGAAAAGTTTCCACGTTATCGACCCGCTTGCATTCTTTCCGAAACTTGTGCAGAAGGAAGGCGATTACAACTAATGGGGCGAGGATAAATCTAGCAATAAGATTTATCACTGCAAGATTCGAGGAAATGATGCACGTTACATCGACGCAAATATTTTTGAACTAGTTACATATAACTATATAAGTTAGCACCATACAAAAAATGAATATCAATTTGTGGTAACTGGTAAGGAAAACATACCTAGAATAAGTGTAACAACTACAGCGAAGATAACCTTAGCTATTGTGAGAACAAGATTATCTGCATACACAACCAAAAACCCAAATCAATCGTAACACACAAAAATCACCCAAACAACAAAAAAAAAAAAAAAAGGAAAAGTAAAGGAATAGTACTAACCTGAGTTGTCACAGTAGTAATTGAAGGGCCTCTCATAAGTAGTTATAAAGCATGTTTTATTTTGTAAAAGGCAATTTCTGCACTCAACTGACCATTCAAGCTCGATCCCTGACTCCAGTAATTTCAAGATGGCATCATAAGAAGGGTACTGAACATTTAAATATGCACTAACAGGAACCCCTGAGAGAAAAGAACACCCCACTGGAATAGCATAGAGAGATTGACTAGAACTGTTGACGGTAACGTAAACTCGGGATGTGTTTCCGCCCACACAAGGAAGTTTTCTGTAACTTGGATCGTCGCTAATTACGGTAGAGCAGTTTATGAAACCTGCAAAATTGCAAAAAGGTTGTCCTTGGTACCGAATATCCTTCTCAACTTCGTCGGAAGAAAGAGATTTGTATGGTAGATTGCACGTTCCATTGGCTAAGTTGACATCAACTAAGCGGATTGTACGATTTGCATAAGAGATTTCCTTCACATAGTACCTCCCTGAGTGATATTCCATGATAGTTCTGTTGTTTTCGCAAGAGAGTTCGTAGTCAGGGTCACCGCAGGTGGCCGGTTCGGTCTTTAGGCGAAAAGGGTAGCTGATGTTTCGTATATCACCACATGAGGTGGAAGAACATGCTTGGAGAAGTGATCTTGCTTGAGTTTCAATGGTAAAACAAGTTAAGATAAGTAGAGTCTGTAGAGTAGAGAAAAATGGAATCAGGGCTACATCTGTTTTTTCTCTTCTCATTGTTCTTCAGCAGAAATTGGAACTGTGGGTGAATGGTTGTTGGGTATGAAAGATGAGGGAAGAAGATTAGTAGTCCAGGGAAATGAGATCGAAGTTTCACATGATTTTCCAAAAAAAATAATTATTATTATATGTGTTGTTATGACTAAAGTTTCTTTTGACAAGTGAAGGAGGACCATGTATACTACAACTAGTTGAGGAGCAGTGTGGATAACTGATTGAGTCATTTTGATTTGCGGAGTTAGGTTTTCTTTTGAGATTGTAGCACGTGCTTTGTTACTTACCTCAGGGTTTTAAATAAACACACTTACGAATCGTATTGGGTGGTATGTAATGAAATTTTGGATCATATCTTTACCTATTTACGTATGATTTGTCGATGCGGCCCGATAGCGGTGGATATAGATGTACCACCAATACCATTACATTTTCCGATACCGCGAAAATCCTTTTTATCTCATAGGCATGTGTTTTTGAGGTGGTTTTTTTTTTTTTTTTTTTTTGCCAACGGTTCTTTTGATTTTAGTTAGCGTTTCATCGATCAAGTGGTTTGTGTTTGAGGCCTTTGGGCCTCTGACTTGAGATATATTTTCCCTAGAATCCATATGGAGTAATATTTAAGTTTAACATTTTTGAAAAATGAATTGGGAAAAATTCAAAAAAACCCCTGAACTTTGAACTCAATGTCAAATAGGCACCTGAACTTAAATAAACTTCAATTGAACACCTGAACTTTCACTCCGTTATCAATTTACCCCCTGCCGTCTCGGATGTTAACGGCATAGTTAAAAAAAAAAAAAACTTACCACCAGTTTGCAATCCTATGAAGCAGAAACGTGATTATGAGAGCCTTAGAGACAAAATTTGATTATGTCTCTTTAGAATAATATGATCAGAATAATAAGATCTTCACACCCGTTCAAACGGATTAAAAATTGGAGCACTTAATTTTTTAATCATATTTTTTAATATATAAACGGTCCTAAAAAATTAAGTGCTCAAATTTTCACTCCGTTTTGAATCAGTACAAAGATATTTAAGTGCTACAAAGATATTTAAGTGCTCAGAAAATTAAGTGCTCATAATCACATTTCTGCTCCATAGGGTCCTAAATAAAGAACACATACTTAATATGAGAGCCTTAGAGATAAAAATGAATTACGACCCTTTAGAATAGTATGATAAGAATAAAAAGATCTTTGCATCGATTCGAACGGAGTGAAAATTTGAGCACTTAATTTTTTGGGACCGTTTATATATTAAAAAATATGGTTAAAAAATTAAGTGCTCTAATTTTTAATCCGTTTGAACGGGTGTGAAGATTTTATTATTCTGATCATATTATTCTAAAGAGACATAATCAAATTTTGTCTCTAAGGCTCTCATAATCACGTTTCTGCTTCATAGGATTGCAAACTGGTGGTAAGTTTTTTTTTTTTTAACTGTGCCGTTAACAATCCGAGACGGCAGGGGGTAAATTGATAACGGAGTGAAAGTTCAGGTGTTCAATTGAAGTTTATTTAAGTTCAGGTGCCTATTTGACATTGAGTTCAAAGTTCAGGGGTTTTTTTGAATTTTTCCCAAATGAATTATACAACTAGTGGGATGTGAACATGTCAGAAGGAAAATGTCAAAAGTTGGTATACAATTATTTTAGCATAAACTTGCCTCTTACCCGTTCGATGCACAGAAACGGAAAAAAAAAAATCAATTGATAACTTTTTCTTGATGTCCTGTGTATCAGTGGATTAGTATGTATGGCTCTTGAAATTTATCTATTTTCTCATAACATAATTAAGAAAATCCCACAACAATTAAAAGAAAATAAAATATACTTTCAATGAGTTTCTGTTATGTTATTGATTGAACTTAATTTCTTTTAAAACAAAATGAAGTATATATTTTATATTTTGTAAAAAGTGTAGAATTAATATAATGTGTAAGAAAATGAAAAAATTATATGTAGGAGAAAGAGAGAGTTAAAGAGAGCTTCAATTTACTTTAGATAACTAATAAAGTCACAATGTGAAAACGGACCCACACAATGAATAAACCATACCTTCCATAATAAAGGAGAATGATACCCCCGCCGCAATTCCCCCACCGAACCACCCATTCGCACGCACGCTGGATCCACTCCGGCCATCGAACGGTCGATCCGAACCGTCCAAAAATTCTAAAAAAAAAACCGAGTGGGCTAACGCGAGAATCAACTGCATCCGACGTGTGTAGGTGCTCGATCCGAACTTCTAAAAATCAGAGATCCGAGCCGTTAAAAGATGGAAGATTGGTTCGAGCACTTACACAAGTCGGATGCCGTTGATTCTCACGCAAGCCCACTCGATTTTTTTTTAGAATTTTTTGACGGTTCGGATTGGCAGTCCGATGGCCGTAGTGGGCCCGGCGTGCATGCGGTGGGTGGTTCGGTGGGGGAATTGCGGCGGGGTATCATTCTCCCATAATAAATACGGAATAGATAAACAATAATGTTGGGGCACGTTAGCTGTTGAATTATTATTGCCGTGTAGGACTGACTAGTCTGTCATAAAAGGAGGACGCGTGAACGTCACATTCAGAAGTTCGAAAATATCTTGGATATGGTTTGAACACTGGACCCTTGTGCAATTGCCAAAGTTGTTACTTGTTTTTTTTTTTTTTTTTTTGAAAATCGAAAAGGGCAGGAGGGGGCAACCGGCGTAGCAACCCTCTTGGCGTGACCATAGAGGCTCCCAACCCGCTGTGGAATGTCCGATTTGAGCCATAACTACTGTCCGGGAGGACAGGCCGTCACCACAGCACCACCTAGGCGCACAACTGATCAAGGACCCTCCACGTATCCCTCCAACGCATATATATTTTTTTACCACTGGAGGGACTCGAACTCGAGTGCACGTGGAGGCAAAGGCATTCAAGCCCCATCACCCAGGCCAGCTGGGCTACCACCCTCGGTGGTTAAAGTTGTTACTTGTTGACTTCTAATGATTCAATGGAGAAAACTAAACTTATTTTATTTAATCATAATAAAATAGTAAATAGTATTGTTTTATCCCGGTATTTACACCTATTTTTTGCATCAAACATTGAGCCAGCGCTGAAGGATTATTTAATTAAATATTTATTCAATCGGGCCAATATTTGTGAGTTTATCGGGCTAAAAGTTAATGGGCCACATTAATTTTGTAACTTGGAGCAAGGCCTAATTAATAAAAGTCTAAATGGAGCTAGCGAGATGCTCCGAATAATTTTCCACTGAGATTGATTTGCTTAAGTGCTAATTATGAACCGAGCGCACGTTGAAATGTAACATAGTCTTTAGCTTAAATAAATTATTCGTTCTATCCAGTTGTTCTACCCGATAGTTATAAAACATCAATTACCATTTTGATAGATATATATTTCCTTGTTTGATCATAAAAGGCAATATTTACGTAGAGATACATTGTCTAAAAAGTGAGGGTAGAGAGGTATAGATTTATTAAAAGAATATTCTCTGTATCTTTTTAAAAAGAAATGATCTGATGTCTACAAAGTTAAAGGAAGTGATCTAACGGTTGTAGAGGTTGTTTTCGTTTATATGCCTAGACATTTTTAACAGAAATTCTGTTTTTATTTTTGGGGGAATTACATTTCAGTGGGAGTTGGAGCAAATAATACCCAACTCATGAAGAAGTTTTTTCGGAATTGTATAAATATGGAACGGAGGAAAAAAAAATTCCCCATACATGAAACGGAGGAAAAAATATTCCCCATACATGGAGTCGGTTGTAGTTGAATCTGGGTTTCCTAAGTTGCCCCTTCTATGAATTTAAGTTGACTCTTATATGGATCTAAGTTGCCCATTCTATGAACGTAAGTTACCCCATCTATGAACTTTCTGGGTATTCGATCAATTTCTTGAGCATTTCTTCAATCTCCTTACCATTTCTATTATTTTCTGAGAAATTTGGGATCTAGGTTACTTGTAGATTTGCATGAAACGGACCAACTGAAATTCTCCATGCATGAAATGGAGGAAAAAAAATTCCCAAAACATGAAGTCGATTTGTAGTCAAATCTGAGTTTGAATCTAAGTTGCCCCTTCTATGGATCTAAATTGCCCCTTCTTAAATTATACCTTCTATGGACTTAAGTTGCACCTTATTTTTCCTAAGAAAAACAGCCAGTGAAGCAATTTGATAGCTAATAGCATAACTTCTTCACATTTTCAAGTAAAACCAAACAAGAAATTTCAAGTGGCAATTCCTAAAATCTAAAAGCAAAAGTATAAAGTGGATGCTAGAAAACATACATCTTATTTTCTCTATCATTTCTCTTTCTAAAAAATTATCCAAAATACACTAATCTCAAAGTACTTTAAAAACTCAAATCTACAAGTAACCCAGATCCCAAATTTCTCAGAAAATAATGGAAATGGTGAAGAGATTGAAGAAATGCTCAAGAAATTGAATACTCAGGAAGTTCATAGAAGGGGCAACTTAGGTTCATAGAAGGGGCAACTTAAGTCCATATAAGGGGCAACTTAAATTCATAGAAGGGGCAACTTAGGAAACCCAAATTCGACTACAACCGACTCCATGTATAGGGAATATTTTTTCCTCCATTTCATGTATGGGGAATTTTTTTTCCTCCGTTCCATATTTATGCAATTCCGAAAAAACCTCTCCATGAATTGGACATTATTTGCCCCAACTCCCCTTTAAATGTAATTCCCCCTATATTTTTATATGTGAAGTAATTGTGGACACTTGGTATCCAAATAGATAAGGAGGGAAGTTATTTGCCAAGATATGGGACACATGGCAACTCACGGTTGGAGGAGCCAAGAAGCACTGCACCACTACTGGAATTGTAGCCGAAAATTACATGGGCATTTTCTCTCTTCTGCAAGAACCAAAAGAGGAGAACGGGTTCCAACACCACTCAGATTCCAGCGTTTATCAACCTTGAACCTTCCAGCAATATACTTTTTCCTTTGGTTCAGCACCTTTACATTCGCCTGTGCCCCAACTTTACTATTCTCGCACGGTTGAAAATTATTGAAGTTCACATTGTGGCAAACTACGAGCCTATTGTAGTCTCATTCTTTGGGTTAGACACAATCCTTGAAGTCAGATCGAGGAACTCACACCTATTCACAAGTTGGACAGCGACAAGTTCTGGCACGCCTGCTTGCGCAACCGCTTAATGCCTTCAATTTTTTGCTCACGCTTACGCGGCTGAAAAGTGGGAAACACGCGGCCAACTTGGTATTGGTATCAAAAAATACAAAATGCAAGACAATTCCTTGTCCTCCGTTTCGATTCTGCATCGTAGGGTCATCCCAAACCCACAATATTAATCTGGATTTTTGTTGCGGTACAACTCATCGAAAAGTTTTTCCAAGTAAAAAATTAGCAAAATTCAACTAGTCACTGTTATTCCATAGAAATGAACGGCAAATGTAATTGTAAGCTTAAACTATTCAGTTTTCCTAGATATAGGTCTCGTTAGTGGGTATCAATGTCCAATCAATTTATAATTTTTTGGATGTACAATCTTTTAGACAAGGTTTACGAGACTAAAACTATTTGAATCACCGAAGTAGAGGATAAGGGCAGGACATAGTCGTAAATTCTTAAGTTGACAAAGTTGTGTACATCCAAACTATTACTAAAGTATTACTCCTCCATGGCTGGCTGCCTCTAGCTGCCCTGGGTCCATCTTTCATTACATCTGTCTAACATTTTGGGGCAGTGATCTCTCTCTCTCTCTCTCTCTCTCTCTCTGTGTGTATGCACGTCTGTGTTCATGTCTCCTCCCCTCAGTATAGTTATCTTCCTTCTCTCAGCATATCATACAGGTTCCATAGCACTAGCAGCTTCAGTTAACAACACAAGTGAGAGTTTCTTTAAACTATGTCCTCCAACCCGATGCAGCAATTCAGGTCCAATCATCAGATACCCTTTTAGGCTAAATACCCAACCAACCTTTTGTGGTCGTGAAGGTTATCAATTATCATGCTCAGCCAATAACACAGTCTTCCCCCTTCGTTTCTCCGGCGACTACTACGTTAGAGAAATCTATTACCCCAACAACTGGATTTCCCTAACCGAAATCCCGAAAAACAGCCCGAATTGTCCAATCCAAAGTCTACTGTCTTTCAACCGTTCTGGATCAATCCTAGAGGAACCCGGCCAGAATCTTGCTATCGCCAGTTGTCCTCAAGGGGTTGTTGAACCGGAGGGATTATTCAGTCCGATCGATTGCTTAAGCGATGGCAGTGATGGTAATGGAAGTTTGGTTTACGCAATGGATCGTTCAGATCGGATGGATAAGTTGCCTTCGCAATGCATTATTTCCAAGTATGTGAGATTTGCCCACGTTCTTGATGTTGAGGTGCCTCTGGAGAGGCTGTTGAGGGAAGGAGAGATCATCGAGAACTATAGGATAGACTATGAATGTTTGGTATGTGAAAGAGATGGACACTATTGTGGGTTCAACAGCACAAGTAATGAAACGATGTGCTCTACTCCTAAGGCTCGAAAAAGTAAGTACACTACACACCATATATATATATATATATTCTCCATCGATCCCTTCTCAAGTACAGTAATATCTATATGGAAGTACGTAATTGCTGAATGTAGTAGTTACAAAAGAATTAAGTACCCTGTTTTCTCATTCACAATTTGTGTTCTTTGAATATTAGTTGTCCGGGCCTAAGTATGGGCTTAAGTATGAAGGAGAATTGAGAGCGGAAGTAAAGATCTCCTTTATGTGAACCCTTTTGGCTAACCTAGTAGTCCACATGAATCTTATTTTGGTGCTTTATGATTGGCTTTTGTTCTTTGTGCTATTGTTTGTGTTTGCGCTTGCACTTAACATTTTCTTCACCCACCTAAAAAAAAAAGAGTGATCGAACAATGCCTACTCTTTTTTTTTATCTGCAAAAAATGACTACTTTTGCAGAAAGAGAGTCAACAATGCCTACTTTATTAGGAGTATTTTATTGGCTCTTGTTTCCACTTTATACCTTCCCTTTTATTTTTAACCAGCGTACTATTAAACCATAGTTTAGCTCCATAAAAAGAAAATAGAGTCATCTATTTGGTGAAGGAAATAACTACCGAGCTAGGATTTTTGCATAGAGGGTGAATATACGCAATCAAAAAAAATAAAATAAAGAGAGACAACAATAAGAATTTTTACTAACTCAAAAAAAATACAGTACAAAATAACTCCCATGCATATAAAACCAAACATGTTCTTATATTAACTTTTAGATTGCAAAAATATTGACTTTTATCTAATCCTAACCACTAAAATCAGGTATGTTAAATTGTGATTGACGCTCTTTCATGTCATTAAAAATATTTATGACTATGATAGAGTCCGTATCAACTTAGCTTTTGCCCATTTTAGTTTTGACTAAAAGCCCTAATAGAAGTATTACAGTAGCCAAAGGGGGTTCGATGTCTCTCTATAGACTCGAATCCCAAATCTCTCTTATTCCATTTATTAGCACTTGATTAAATGTCATTAACCCATTACGTGCTCTTTTATTTTATTTTAGGCCATAACTTTAAACAATTGTTGTTGGTATCCTTATTTTATTTACTGGGTTTGAATTGTTTTTATGACGTTGTATTAAATTACTAATCAAAGATGTTGGTTGCAAATAGTATAAAATTACTAATGATTTTGCAAAAGAGCTAGACAAAATAAACTGATGTGCAACTCCACTGATGAAACGTTAAAATCATGTCTCCAGAAAATAGTGGAATCTACTTACTTCCCTCTTCTGTTTACTTTTCTTTTTATGAGGTAACTATGGTCAAGTGTAAGTAGGATATATTTTTTTTAGTCAGCAAAACGTTTTAAGTATAGGATATATTAGCAGTGACCAATAGGGAGGTGAGTATTGTTTACTCAACTGTTCGGTGGGTGCATAAAATCGGACTCGCAGCGGATCTATCATGTGGCAAGTGGGGTCAAATGAGAGCAATGTACGCAACTTATAAAACATAACTCCAAAAACAACTTCATCCAGATTTGCTTGATGCACATCCCCTGACATCAATCGGACGAGTCGGGACGACAATGATTATAGTTGTGTCCGGTAGGGATAGAGCTACTTAAGAACCACCAAATATATGCTTGAGCTTGATTCCTCAATTTCTGGATAAGGAGAGAAAGGTAAGGGTTAAGAGATGGAAGCATAAGTGGGAAAGTTCTGCGGAGAGGAAGAGGGTTGTGTGCAATAAGGCTCCGTTTGTTTGACCATAAAATATTTTTGTGTAAAATGTTTTACCCATTTTTCACTGTTTGGTTGCACAAAATATGAGTAAAATGTTTTACAAATAAAATATTTTCCTTCAATTGAGGTAAAATAACTTACCGGCAAAAACTCCGTAAGTTAATTTACCGTTTCGATGATTTGCACTTGGCCTCGGAACCCAACCAAATTCATTCCCCTCCCTCACATGAATTCCTCTCTGGCTCTCTCCCATCCACATGCACTTTCTTCACCTGAAGCCAATTTTAGATAAATTACTGCATTTCTCTTCTTTGTGTGGCCCATCATGACTCTCTCTCTCTCTCTCTCTCTGACGTCTCTCTCTCTCTCTCTCTGACGTGTACAATATACATATTCTTATATACACCCATATATATCCTTTACTAGGGAGTACGATTTTTTTTTTTTAAAAAAAAACCTCCAAATCCTCCCATTAATCGATTGGGGTAAAAATAATTGCATTGGAAAAGTATTTTACAACTACCAACCAAACATCAAAAAACAAAAATAAAAACTTTATTTTTGGAAAAATTATTTTACATGAAAAATGTTTTCAGGCTTAAAACATTGTACGTCGAGTCGAAACAAACGGAGCTAAGTGTGGCTCCTTGTCACACGGTGTCCGAAGTGAAATAAGTTAAAGTAAAGTTAATTACAAGAATAATTGTTGCTTTACCTTTACTCATTTCATTTCCGTAGAGGATAGTAAAAGTTGTTTGTCTATTATGTGTATCGGTAATTAATGTAAAAGAATATATGCATATCCACTGTCATAACTCATAAGAGATATGCTTATTATTCTTGTCTAAAGTAGAAGATTTTCCTGGCTAAAAGTTGTATTGTGACTGCACTAATAGAACGTGAATTTCACATTCATAGGTAATATTTAATTAATGTTTACAAACGAAAAGAATGAGAAAAACCTTGTTGATGTTAAGTTGAAGTTCCCCACAAGTTTGAAAGAGTGTTTATATATAGATTCTGTAGGTGGAGAAAAATAGATAGTACCTAGAACAGCGCTGAACCTCCTTACGTCACGTGCTGTTCAATCAGAACCCTAGTACCTTCGCCTGAACCCTAACTTGTAAAACAGACAAGGGGTGAGCGCACATTTGCCTCTCGTGGCAAAGGCTCTCCGATGCCTAAGTTAGTATCTCGTACTGTCTCAAAACCCTAATTATCAATAGGAAGTATGGAATGAATGCAACTTATTGCGTACCTTTTTCCTTCAGGTTTACCTCGTATTTATAGATATGAGCTTGCTTGCTTCTTAAGCATCCTTCTCGTCCCAGGTCTCCTGCCATGTACAGGAAACCTGGCTCTTCTGGAAATCTCTTGCCCAATCAACCGAGACCCCTTACTCATAGGACCTCTCCTTTAAGAGGAATTCGTCCTATAATAGGACTGTCCCTTTATTTATCATTACTATGTGTTGGATTCTTCTTTTAGAATACCCCTCTACCTTATCTCTTAAGGCTACGTTTCTCCAGATGACTCCATCTGTTCGGCATATACTCTTACCAGTCATACTGCACAACCAAATGACTTCTTACGTAATTGGCCTACCCTAGCCGAACAGACTGTACCAACCATTGACTTCTCATGTCGTTGACCTACCTTGGCCGAACAGACTGTTTTATCCGATGCCTTCTCGTAGCACCGGACCTTACCGTCGCCGTTCATCTTATATAGAATCCCATATCACTTTCCTCATTACACGGATCTGGCATACCACGTGTTCGGCTACTATTTGTATCTGTTCGGGAATACCTCCCTACAATTGCTCCCCAGTTTTTGCTCATTACTACTGCTCGAGAATGATGAGTAAAGCTCAAAGAATGAACTCAAGGTTGAACAGACTAGATCCCGTGCAGATATAGTCATTGGGTTTCCATTGATGTTTTTTGGCGGTTTAGTCATAATTTCCTCGAAAATAATGACTCCACGTGGCATGTTTCGTACACCTCTCATTTAATTTCGAACTGACGTTCCAGTTCAACGGCTTTAGGATGGCATCCATTAGACCTCAGTCTGACCGTTACTTTTTATGCAACGGCGTAACCGGAGACGCTTCGTCTCCGTCTCTTGCTCTTAATCCCAAAAAAGGGATTTTTTTGGGTTCCGCCACCCAAAACTTCGAATTTCTCTTCCTCTCTCTTTAAAACCAGGCGAAAACACTTAGCTTCCATCTGCCATTGCCATCGTCTTCGAGCTCGATTTCATCCCAGGAAATCTTCCCAATACTCGTGTAAGACTGTGGGGGCGTGATTTACCCTTGAACCTCCTGAACCCTTTCTCGATGCCTGAACCGTAGAAATCTTGACCGGCGACGTT
This sequence comes from Rhododendron griersonianum, assembly GCA_018127125.1. NCBI lineage: Eukaryota > Viridiplantae > Streptophyta > Magnoliopsida > Ericales > Ericaceae > Rhododendron > Rhododendron griersonianum. The sequence goes on along the minus strand of CM030799.1, from coordinate 15,408,706 downwards.
GTGTACCTGCAAACCGGAGGGTGGTGTTCCTCCGGGTAGAGGCTCCGACGATCTAATTAGAACCGGAGGGAGGAAGAAGAAGATGTTTTGGTGAAAGAAATAGTTTTTTGGGAGAGAGAATATCTGACCTCTGCATAGAAGAGGCACTCTGCTATTTATAGGCAGAGGTTTGGAGTGTTGAGCAAGATGGAAGTGTATTGCACGCGCGTTGCTACGCTCGGATGACGTCACGTGCCAGAGGCACTCAAGCAATTCTGCCCTTCGAGACCTGCAGACCCATGTGGACCCACGTGGGCCAATGTCAGATACGTCCCATCGGTTATCAGAGAGGTGAACGTGCTTATCTTTGCTTCTATCAGCAAAGATTTCTAGAATGTTCCATAACCGCCCTAGCCGAGGGACACTTACGAACAGGATCTGCCGAGTATGACACTTACTCGTCGATCCGTACGCTCGAGCCAGGAGGTTACCCATCCGAGTAAGTTGGGCCTATTCCGAACAAGGATGTTACGAGTTCACTCGGCGAGCCAATCTTTCTTCGGCGAACACCCGCAAGACTAACTGACGCTCGGCTGATGACTGGGATGACGTGTTAAGTTTGACTTCCCTTCATACAGACGAACTGAGGCAACTGGACTGTGGGCCCGGAGGGTTATCCCACTGAACCCTTTAAACCTTCGGATATTTTGGCCCACTACAAAGACTCTCATTCTTACTTCTTTTTCCGTTTCATTCTGAGATTCTCGTTTCCCATTCTCTCCTGCGCCTAGGGTTTCGATCCCACCCCCAGACTTCATTTCGTCTTTGGTGGTTTTTTCAAACTCATCCATGGCGGATGACAATAATGATCCCAAACCAGGGAAGTTTAGGAAACTATGTGAAACTCCGGCTGCAATGGCAGCTTTTAGGAAAGATTACAACATCCCAGATACCGTGGGTTTAGAACTCGCCCCTCTAGGGGCGGTTAGGAATGCCTGTAAATGGGATAGAACATGTATCCCAATCGTGGCTATTGTTGAGGGAGGAGTTCGTTTCCCCCTCGACCCACTACTTCGTCGAGCCCTCAACTGGTACAGACTCAATCCCATGCAAGTATCTACTAATTTTTTCAGATTAGTCATGGGGTTGTAGCTCTAAACAGAATTCTCGGGACCCAATTAGGAATCTGGGATATCCAGTGGTGGTATAGCATTGTATTAAATCGAGAATACAATACTTACTATCTCAAAGTGAGAAAGGCAGAGAAGCGTTTCGTGCTTAACCTACCAGACTCTACTCGGGACCACGAGATGGACTTCCTTTACGTAACTGGAGCTTTCGAGCCCATGGGGGAAGATGGTCAAGTGGTGGGTGTCCACGTTCCCCACGAATGGGGCTTCCCACGTACGCTTCTACTTTCTGCTCTTTTAAGTTCAGTCATTTATTCCTCTTATACTGAAGCTGTCCCACTAAGAGTTTCATTTGTTTTGTTGTTTCAGCCGAAAACGTTAACAAACGTCCATCCAGGGAACCAAGCTACATCCAAGCAGGGGACATTAACAAAGTTCTAAGATACAAAGGAGTGCCAGGCACACGAACTGCTGGACGGGGTCGAGATGCAAATGTCTTGCTAGGATACGATCCATCTTACAAAGGTTTCATCGACAGAAGACTTGCTCACCCAAGCACCAGTGGCGCCTCAACTTCGACTGCTCCCCAAGCTAGAGGTTCAAGGACCAGTGCTGGGGTGACCATCGCCGGACAGTCAGGGGAGGTTCCAATTTCGGAGGGAATCCCCTTGCCTCGCTTGATTATCAGGAGGTCCTCCCGTCGACAAGAGGTCCCCCAAGAACAGTCCGAACAGCCAACCTTCCAACAACATACAAGCCAATCCTCCTCTCCAGGATATTCTCCATCCCCCCCAGGCTCAGGTACCATGTCTCACCAACCTTTGAACCTTAGTACCTTACTCACAATCTCACCTCGGGGGCGTGGTGCCTCGGGCAGGGCGGCATCCACTGGCCAAGCTCCCCCGCCACCCCGTCGTACTAGGGGTCCCAACATACGATCCTCCTCATCTCCTCGGGAACAGGACAGTTCCTTTGAGGCTGTTGATGCTCACCGGGACAAACGCCCAAGAACCAAGAGGGCGGGACCTCAGACCTGCAAGCTGCTGCTGCTTCAAGTCGAGGACCTCCTACCCCAGTCACCCAAGTGCTCCACGATGCCTGGGCCCCTCAACTCACAAGGGGTGACCACCCAATGAATGTTGGGGACAGTGCAAGTTCCTCAGAAACTACACTGGCCCTTGCTCAAGGGTTGCTGTTACCAGTGGACATGCAGAAGGAGTCCACTAACTCCTCTGACCGGCTCGTTTCCACTGGACTCGTTAGTGGAATCAAGGTAATTCCTAATTGTTACTCCTTTATTTTTTTTTATCTTTACCTTACATTCGTCACGGTAGTTTCAAGAATAACTAATCATAAATTGTGTTTGGCATCCTCTTCAGTTTATCCAAAAAATGGTCACACTGGGCCAAAGGTTCCAGGAGACAGAGGTTGAAAGGATCAGGCTAATGAATGAAAACACCAGTCTGATCCGATCAGTCACGAGGCTGGAGAGAGAGAGAGAGACAAGGCTAAGTTGGAAGCTGACGGGATGAAGGTGAAGCTGGATGCTGCCGAAGAAAATCTTCGCCAGGCGCTATCTGAAATCGACAGCACCAAAAAGATAGCACACGAGGATGGCTTTAAGAAAGGCTTTGATGCTGCAACAGCTAGCTATGTGGAGCAGATGCCTGGTATTCAAGACCAGATCTGGAGTGTGTGCTGGGAGACATGCTTGACAAAAATGGGGGGCCTTGAAGACTCCAGGCTCTGGATAGACAATGATTTGCCCAGCAAACGTCCCCAGCAATCTCATGGCTCTGAGGAGCCCCCTATTGATGACATTGAGGAGCAGATTGATGACTTTGCTGATGCAGATGAGGAGATTCAGATGGAGTCCCAAAGCGTTTCCACTGAACTCAATGGAGCAAACCCTGAACAGACACAAGTGGAAGGAGCAGCAAATGATCCTGTCATTCTGGAGGAACAACAAGCCGGGGGTAGCAATGCTGCAGAAGTACCTAGCAACACCACTCCAGAGATCCAAAACCTGGACTGATCTCGGTAAGTCCTTTTTGATTCTAATCAACGATCCTTTCTCATTTTTTGGGGGGCCCTACGTGGCCGTGATCTTTAGCCCTGCGCGGCATCAGCCATTACTTACTGTTTAAAACAGGTATTTGGCCCCTCGTGGCATCACTCTAATTCTGGTGGCCCTAGTTTGGCTTGATTAATGTTTTTGCGCGGCCCTTCGTGGCTTTTTAATACTGCAGGTGGCCCTTCCGTGGCCAAATATTTGAATTGCTAAGTTTCTCATACTTAGCCAGTTTCACGTACGTATTAGGTGTTGGTGCACATGCTAGTGTGCATTCCAGTTTCTTCTTACCTAGGAATACTTCTAGGTTTGTTCTGCATATCCTCGTATGTTCCTCAAGTTTCACGTATTTGGACAGATTTCTAAGTGTATTCATACTTAGCTGTTGCATCTAAGTTTTTCATACTTAGCAATTTTGTACAAATAAGGAATTTAAGTATTTCGTACTTACTTGAACTCCCTAGTTTTATTGAGACAAGTATTCGAGAGGAGTCTATATATCTGAGGTTCTAATCAACCCAGTTCTGTTTGTGTCTGATTAATAATCATGTAGACAAAATTTCGTTTATGTCTTATTCCCTATGTGTTTCATACTTTGGAATTCATTTGATTTATACATGTTTAAGTTTCTCATACTTAAACAGGAGATTAAGTCTTTCGTGCTTCTTATAAGCTTTTCGTACTTAAAAGGCCGTTAAGTTTCTCGTACTTCGTTAAGTTTTCTCGTACTTAAAAAGATCGTTAAGTTTCTCGTACTTAAAAAGATCGTTAAGTTTCTCGTACTTATTGATTTATGCATACAAAATTCCTTTTGTATGCTGTAAGGTATTTCGTACCTATTCTAAGTTTTTCGTACTAAGATATTTAATACGCGAATTCGTGCGTTCCAAGGCGTTCATGCCTATTATCTGCTCCCCAATACGAAGGAGGGATAATTTGTCCATTGTTCGTATTGATAGGTTTAAAAAACAACCATAATAAAAAAGAAACAGAAATTTCTGAAAAAATCATAACTTTTATTCATAACTCTCAAACTCAAGGAGTCGTTACGCGTACACCTTGCAACTAAAAGGAGAAAACAAAGGAATTTTGTTCGTAATCCCCACACAGTAACATAATCCTAAAACAGAATTTAAAAACAAAAAGTCTTTTAAACAAAGAACCTTCTCAAATTGTGGACATTCCAAGGCCTTGGTACTGGGTTCCCGTCCAGGTCTGCCAACCTATAAGCCCCAATGCCCACAATTTCAGTTACTCGATACAGACCTTCCCAATTTGCTCCTAAATTTCCTTCATTAGCTACTTTGGTATTGCCAAATACTTTTCGAAGCACAAGGTCCCCAATACCAAATTCTCGGGTGTGGACATGTTTATTGTAGCCTTTCATTAGCTGTTCCTGGTATGAGGCCAGGTGGATCAGGGCCCTTTCTCTCCTCTCTTCGGCAAGATCAAGCTCAATTTCTAAAGCCCTGTCATTACCCCCACTTTCAACCAATGCAGTCCTATTGGTTGGAAGTTCAACTTCTAAGGGTATGACTGCCTCTGTACCATATGCCAATGAATAGGGGGTCTCTCCCGTAGACCTCCTAGGCATTGTTCGGTGGGCCCATAGTACCAGGGGCAGTTCATCAGGCCACTTGCCTTTTGCTTTGTCTAACCTCTTCTTGATCCCATCGAGAATGGTTTTGTTGGAAGCTTCTGCTTGCCCATTGCTCTGAGGGTAGGCATGGGTTGAGTAATAGTTCCTTATTCCATATTGGGAACAAAAAGTCTTGAACTTTTTCTGGAACTGTGCCCCATTATCTGTAATTAAAGAGTAAGGGACTCCAAATCGAGTGATAATACTCTTCCACACAAACCTTTCTATCATAGGTTCAGTGATTTTGGCTAAAGGTTCTGCCTCAATCCACTTGGTGAAGTAATCAGTGGCCACCAACAGGAACTTTCGATTTCCTGTTGCTTTATGCAGTGGACCCACGATGTCCATTCCTCACTGGGCAAATGGCCAAGGGCTAGTTAAGGGTACCATATCTTCGGCCGGTGTCTTTATCATAGGTGAGAACTTCTGGCATTTCTCACAAATCTTAACATAGACCTTGGCATCCTCCTGCATGTGTGGCCACCAATATCCTTGGGAAATTGCTCGGTGGGCAATAGATCTGCCCCCAGCATGGCTTCCACATGTTCCCTCGTGTATCTCATGAAGGAACTTCTGTACCATCTCGAGGTGTACACAAAGCAAATATGGCCCAGTGAAGGATTTCTTATATAACTTCCCATCGGGGGACAGCCAAAACCTTGCAGATTTGGTTTTGATTTTGTGTGCCTCTTTCTTATCTGTAGGGAGTGTTTCATCTCGTAAAAACTCCACGATTGGATCCATCTAACTTGGTCCCTGGTTCACGTCCAGGATCAAGCTTGTACTATTTCCAATGCTCGGCTCGGCCAAGTAGTCAACTGCAACCTTTCGTTTAAACTCAGTTGGAACAGCTGCAGCCAACCAAGGCCAAAGAATCCGCATGAGAATTCTGTCCAGAGCTTATCTGTTCTATATATACCCTTTCGAAAGTATCAAGCAAGCCTCTGGCCGCCTCCACGTAGGCTGCCATCTTCTCATTTCGAGCTTCATACTCGCCGGACAGCCTGTTCACTACCAGTTGTGAATCACAGTAAACTCTGATCCTTTTAGCTTTCAGAGTTTTTGCACTGTTTAAGCCAACCAAGAGAGCCTCGTACTCTGCTACATTATTTGATGCACTAAAGCCAAGCCGAACAGATTGCTCCAACATAACCCCTCCAGGAGGGAACAAAACAATTCCAATACCTGAACCAGTGTTGCAGGCAGATCCATCGACAAATAGTTTCCATTCCAAAGGGTCCTGTTCGGCAGGCGCCTTACCCTTTCTTCTTGATGGTTCAACTCTCTACTCCTGTCTCATAGGAGGCTGAGGTGCTACGATTTGTGAAAATTCTGCCACAAAATCAGCCAACACTTGGCCTTTGATTGCAGTGCGCAGCTGGAAGTCAATATCATATTGACTTAACTCAACAGACCAAGTTGAGATCCGTCCAGAGAAATCTGCCTTTCGTAGCAGTGATCTTAACAGAAACTCAGTAAAAACCACAACTTTGTGGCTCTGGAAATAATGAGGCAACTTTCTCGTTGCTGTCCTTAAAGCAAGGACCAGTTTTTTCGAGGAGCAGATACCTCGTTTCTCCGTCCAGAAGTGTTTTACTCACATAATAAACCGGGATCTGTTCGGGTCCCTTGTCCCTTAACAGAACCGCACTCACAGCATGTTCAGAAACTGCTAAATATAAAATCAAAATCTCACATGGGTCTGGAGTCGACAAGAGGGGGGCATGAGCCAAATATTTCTTCAAGTCCTGGAATGCCTGCTCACATTCTGCTCCCCATTCGAACCCTTCTCTTTTCTTTAGCAACTGGAAGAAAGGCCTACACTTATCACTTGAGCGGCTAATGAACCTGTTTAGGGCCGCAGCCATCCCAGTCAGCCTCTGGACTTCTTTCGTAGTCTTAGGACTTTGGAGCTTCTGTAAGGCCGTTATCTGATCAGGATTTGCCTCGATTCCTCTCAGAGTCACCAGGTGACCCAGGAATTTTCCAGAGCCAACTCCAAACGCACATTTCGAGGCGTTGAGTTTCAACTTGTATTTCCTCAAAATTCCAAAGGCTTCTTTCAAGTCTAGAATGTGTCCTTGCCTGGTCCTGCTCTTGACTACCATATCGTCTATGTATACCTCCATAGTTTGGCCAAGAAGTTTTCTAAACATGATTGTAGCCAGCCTCTGGTAAGTCGCTCCTGCGTTCCTCAGCCCAAACGGCATAACACTGTAACAGTACAACCTTCGTGGTGTAATAAAAGAAGTCTTCTCTTGATCAGGCCCAAACATGGCAATCTGATGGTATCCTCGATACGCGTCGCGGAAACTCATTCGCTCATACCCAGCAGTGGCGTCAACCAATTGATCGATTCTTGGGAGAGGGAAGCTATCTTTGGGACATGCTTTATTCAAGTCTGTGAAATCCACACAGACACGCCATTTCCCATTCTTCTTTTTCACTACCACAGTGTTGGAGAGCCATTCTGGGTAATAGACCTCTCGTATTGCTTTGGCTTCTAACAAACGATCCACCTCCTCAATAACAGCATCAACATGCTGTACAGCTGCCCTTCTCTTCTTCTGAATAACTGGCTTATGCTGCGGGTCAACATTCAGGTGGTGGCAGATCACATCTTCATCTACTCCAGGCATTTCCTCCGGTACCCAAGCAAACACATCAACATGTTCTTTCAAGAAACCCACTAATTCGGATTCTTCCTCATCCGGCAGTGACACCCCAATTAGAAAATACCTTTCAGGATCAGTTTCGTTGATCTGTATCTTCTTCAGGCCTTCCACTACTTTCTCTGCTGGATCTCTCCCAACATCCTCGACAGTCGGTCGATCGGGTACTTCAACTGTATGAACTTGGTGGGCCTTTGGAACTTTCTTGATGATGGAAATCAGGCACTGTTGTGCTGACTTTTGATTTCCCCTAATCTTCTCGATTCCGTTGGACCCTGGGAATTTCACCATCTGGTGATACGTAGAAGAAACAGCCCTCATCTTATGTAACCAAGTCCTTCCTATGATTGCATTATAGGAGGATGGTACATCTACAACCAAGAAGTCTGTCCTTAGGACCACTGTCCCCGCCCGAACAGGCAATGTTACTTTCCCGAGGGGCCATACTGCACTTGCACCAAATCCCACCAAAGGCGTAATAGATTGTTCCAAATCTGTCTGCTTCAGCCCCAACTTCTTGAATGCGTCGTAGTACAACACCTCTGTACAACTCCCTGAATCTACCAGGATTCTCTCAATGTCATACTCCCCAATTCGTAGGGTTATGACTAATGCATCATTGTGGGGCACCTGAACCTCTCCCAGATCCTCATCTGTAAAGACTATAACATCGTTGGGCGTGTCATTCGCTCGCCCTCTTTTGTTTCCCACTCGCATAACATACTGGTCATGCTTGACCTGCCTCTGCAGCAGCCTCACCTCATTCTTCGTATAAGGCGTGGCTAATCCATGGATCATATGGATCACCCCTTTAGGATTCTGTTCGTAATCCAACTCCATTGCTTTCCCTTTATCTTTGGGATCCTCCTGAATGAATTCCTTGAGGTAACCTCGAGAGACTAACTCGTCGAGATGTCTCTTATACATCTCACAATCTTCGGTCATATGACCCCAGTCTTTGTGGTAACTGCAATGCTGATTCGTAGCACGTTTTGCATCCTTATCTCCACCCAGACTTGGGAGCCATTTGAAGTAGGATTGATTCTTTATTCGATAGAGAATCCTATAGATTGGCTCTTTCCAAACCGTGTTTATTGAAAAGAAAGATTTAGGATCAGGTGCCTGCTTTTCCTTGTATGGCTCTTTCTTAGCCTACCCGTATTCTTTCCTCTCTCTATAGGTCTTGGGCTCTTGCTTATCCACCCTCTTTGCTGGGGTCTTTGGCTGTTCGGTAACAACTCTGCCTTCCTCCCGGAGTATGTCATCCTCCATTCTTGCGTGTTGCTCTATTCGCTCCATCAACCTTGCCACAGTTTGTACAGGATGTATGTTCAAAGATCGTCTTAGCTCCCCCCGAACAAGCAGGCCCGTTTTGAACGTAGCAATCGCATATTCCTCACTACAGTTGTCTATCTCGTTGAAGGTCTCCCAGTACTTCTTTGCATAGTCTCTAATCGGCTCATTGTCTTCCTGCTTCATCATTGAGAGACTTTCGAACGTCTTGGGAGCCTTCCTACTTGTTAAGAACCGAGCAGTGAATTCTTCTGCTAACTGCGTCCATCCTCGTATGGAGCGTGGTTCCAACTTATGGAACCATGATAAAGCCACTTTTCCCAGGCTCGAAGGGAACATCTTACACATAATGGCATCATCCCCATCATGCATGAACATGGCCTGTTGATAATGCTATATGTGAGCAACGGGGTCCGCGTTTGTCTCGTAAAGTATGAATGTCCCATGCTTTACTCTGCTCGGCAAGCGTGCATCCTGTAGCCTTTTTGAAAAAGGTGATGCTGCTATATTACTCAGGGCCTGCCTTGCTGCTTCTCGTGCAGTCAAGGACCCATCTTCTCATTTTTTGGATTCGTGGGCCACTGCCCTGTTTCAGTCATCATTAGGTCTTTCGTACCTGTCCCTGTGGTGTTTTCTAACGCCTTCCTCGGGTGAGAAGCTTCGGCTTATGCTCCTCCTGTGGCGTGGGGGTGTTCTTTGTCTGACGGGGCTCCTGCTCCTTCTTTTTCGTGAAGAAACCCTTTTCTTGGGAGGAGTGGGGCTCCTGGACTTGCTCCTTCCTCTTCGTGAAGAGGCCTTTGTGTACTGCACCATGGCCAGTCCGTCCCCCCTGGATCTCCTTCTTGACAATCCAGAGTCCTCAGGATGTTCTCGGATCCGCTCTAACTCTCGGATCTCGTGTTCCTTTTTACGAATCAGTCGAGCAAATTCCTCGACTTCCTGCCTCTTTTTGTCGATAATGTCTTCATTGTTATGCACACTTTTCGAATGTGCAACCGATTCTCCCCTGTGATGGGATTTGCTCCTTCGCGTGGAGGTCGTAACCGTTCTGCCCTCCCTATTCTTGGAGTTGTCGTGGATGGTAAGAGGATCCTTTCTTGTTGTCCTCTTATCATACCCGCTGGTTGGCTTTCTCGGAGCACCTGGTGGGGATTTGTCTCCTCCCCCATCAGCCTGGTTCTTATCAGTGAGCGGTGTGACTGGATCTACTTCCACCATGGTCGTATTTCAAAAGGGAACTCTTTCGTTTCCCACAGACGGTGCCAATTGTAGGTGGAGAAAAATAGATAGTACCTAGAACAGCGCTGAACCTACTTACGTCACGTGCTGTTCAACCGGAACCCTAGTACCTTCGCCTGAACCCTAACTTGTAAAACAGACAAGGGGTGAGCGCACCTTTGCCTCTCGTGGCAAAGGCCCTCCGATGCCTAAGTTAGTATCTCGTACTGTCTCAAAACCCAAATTATCAATAGGAAGTATGGAATGAATGCAACTTATTGCGTACCTTTTTCCTTCAGGTTTACCTCGTATTTATAGATATGAGCTTGCTTGCTTCTTAAGCATCCTTCTCATCCCAGGTCTCCTGCCCCGTACAGGAAACCTAGCTCTTCTGGAAATCTCTTGCCCAATCAACCGAGACCCCTTACTCATAGGATCTCTCCTTTAAGAGGAATTCGTCCTATAATAGGACTGTCCCCTTATTTATCATTACTATGTGTTGGATTCTTCTTGTAGAATACCCCTCTACCTTATCTCTTAAGGCTACGTTTCTCCAGATGACTCCATCTGTTCGGCATATACTCTTACCAGTCATACTGCACAACCAAATGACTTCTTACGTAACTGGCCTACCCTGGCCGAACAGACTGTACCAACCATTGACTTCTCATGTCGTTGACCTACCTTGGCCGAACAGACTGTTTTATCCGATGCCTTCTCGTAGCACCGGACCTTACCGTCGCCGTTCATCTTATATAGAATCCCATATCACTTTCCTCATTACACGGATCTGGCATACCACGTGTTCGGCTACTATTTGTATCTGTTCGGGAATACCTCCCTACAGATTCTGCACTAATTGTTAGAGAACTCATTCGGAGGACAAAAAATATTCACAAGTCTCAAACTAGCTCTTTGGCGGTAGGTAATTAAGAAGCATATCCATAATATTAATGCTCATCTCTCTCTTTGAGCACAAAATTACTGTCACGCTAGCTGAAATGGATTTTCAGCAAATTTTATCTTACGAGAGTCTTCCCCTTCTGTGAAAGGAACTCACGTTTCAAAAAGATTTAGGGCCCAAAGAGATATATATGCTGGTCTTGGGTGTTGGATTTGTGGAGGGAAATGAAAATGATGAAGATTTGTTAGAAAAATCCATCCATCCATCTCTGTTAGGTTGTTTCTCAGTACATAAAATGGATACGTATGCGTACATTAGTTACTATTACCATTTTCCTTTTCTCATCGCAAATCCAAGATCCAACCGTACGTAGCATGTGTACGTTTTTCTATCCATTCTTTTGCAATTTAATTGGATTGTCCATTGAATTACAAAAGGGTGTAACTGATTTTTTTTTTGTTGGCAGGTTCAAATGTTGCACTTATTGTAGGTGCGCTTCAAGTGTTCTTCAACTAAGAAAATCTCTCAAGCTATTAGCATAAACTCATAAACTGATCATGCTGTCGATGCTTTTTGTTAACTTCTTCAGGAACTAGTGTTGGAGGTGGCACCACTTTGCTTGCACTTTCCATGTTCATTATCTACAGATTTAGAAAATCGGACAACGAAAAAGAAACCAAACTCAAGATTGAGAAATTCCTACAAAGCTACAAGACCCTCATTCCAGCCAGATATACTTTCTCTGAAATCAAGGGAATAACCAGCCGATTTAAGAAGAGACTAGGCCAAGGAGGTTTTGGAAGTGTCTACCAAGGGAAACTTGCAAATGGGATACCCGTTGCCGTAAAAGTGCTTGAGAATTCTAAAGGTAATAAATAGGAGTATAATGCATGTATGGAAAGAAAATGGAGAAATATTACCTGAATCTCATTATTGCACTAGTACTGATTAATGTTTATATTCCAACAGGCAATGAGAAAGAGTTCATCAATGAAGTCGCCACTATAAGTAGGATACACCATTTCAATGTGGTTCACCTTGTGGGATTTTGCTATGAAGGGACTTGGCGCGCTCTAGTTTACGAGTTCATGCCAAACAGGTCACTCAACAAGTTCCTCTTCTCAAAAGAAGGTAATCGGTCTCAAAGTCGTCCAATATTGAATTGGGAAACACTGCAACAAATTGCAAAAGGCGTTGCTCATGGGATAGAATATCTGCACCAGGGGTGCAACCAAAGGATCCTTCATTTTGACATAAAGCCTCACAACATTTTGCTTGACCAAAATTTTCAGCCCAAGATTTCGGATTTTGGACTTGCCAAGGTGTGTGCGAAGAACCAAAGTGTTGTATCAATGACAGGAGCAAGGGGAACTGAAGGGTACATTGCGCCCGAGCTGTTTTCGAAGAACTTTGGAGAGGTTTTTTACAAGTCTGATGTTTATAGCTTTGGAATGTTGTTGTTAGAGATGGTCGGATATAGGAAAAACGACGATCATGTTAGTGATGAGAGCGAGGAGGGGCAGATTTATTTCCCAGAACAGATATACGACAGAATGAGTGGAGGGATGGAACTAGGGTTGCAAGTGGAGATGGATGGAGATGAAGAGATTGGGAAGAAGCTTGCATTGGTGGGACTGTGGTGCATTCAATGGAGTCCAAGTCCCTTCATCTCTCCTCCATTATGAAACTGCAAATTGGAAATTTAGGCCTTCCATGACAAGGGTGGTTCAAATGTTGGAAGGTGATTTGGGAAATTTAGAGATGCCTCCTAGGCCTTTTCTTTCCTCAAGGATTGATCACAGTTGAAGAGCATATATGCAATCTGGTAAACTGATCAGGTTTGTCGGAGCTCAACGTATAGCTCTCCTACACCATTGACTTGGATGGGGAACTTTTTCAAATTTTCCTCTTTGTCGTGGTTTGGGAACGTATGCCATCGATGTTTTTGGGATATTATGCTTTGTTTAGGATACTAGCGAATTATCCGTGCCTGTGGCACTCCCCAAAAAAATACTAGTACCATTCAGTGGATATTGATAAACTCTTTCCCAAAAATCAAATTTCCAGCATGGCTATTGACTTGTGATAAATCTAAAGGAAGCACATAAAAGAAAAATAATATCATTTTCTGACCATTGTACCCCTGCTTCACAATTAATTGTAACCTAGAGCTATGACCAAAAAAAAAAAAAAAACTATTTCTTCAAACATATTTCCCATAAGCTAACTGAAGAGCAACATGTGCCAGTTGGTTTGCATATCATTTAAATCAGCTATAAAATCACATAATACAATATTGTGTCATTTTACTCGAACTAACAAAAAAAACGCAATTCTTTGTCGCTAACATAAACAAATCCCCCATTGTCTCGATACCCTTCCTCCTTACTGTTAGAAATGATTAGGTGGTGTTCCACTTTAAGAAAAAGTGTTTTTTTTTCAAACGGAGGTAATTTCAAACTCAAATATAATGAAAATGAAAAATATTTTTTCAATTTTCTTTGCACCGTTTAAAAGATCTTAATGAGATCTATCAAATAAGATCCATATTGGTAGGAAAATTATTTGCATAAACACATGATTTTTGGGCTTGAAATTACCTCCGTTTGAAAAAAATGCATTTTTTCTTAAAGTGGAACACCACCTTAGTCTCCCATGCTTCGGGTGCCGCGATTTTATTTTTCCCATATAAAGATTTCAAGTATGCTAATGCTGATGTGTTCTGGATCATTAAGCAAAAGAGGCTTACATAGTGCACATCTGCCCCTCGTTATAGATCAGCAGTATTGCAAAGTACAGAAAGGTCATCAACAGTATTTGTGAGCTTTAATCAATGCCAATAACATGAAGCCCCACACCGTTTTGGCTTTGTACATAATATATCCCATGTAGCTTCAAATATCTACCAAAGATTTGGAGACATATACACCTGAATCAGTTAAATTAGGTTTAACTCTTCATAGCAAAATCAACTACATCTACTATAAATTCCGAGCTCTTGTAGACTACATCAACGAAAATTGGTTTCCAAAGATTCGAGTATTTAGCTGGTCGTACGTAGGTTTAACTCCCCTCCTCCTTTTCCCTTGCCTTATACTTATTTATACATGATGTTTTTTTTTTTTTTTTTGGTCAAGCGAAAAATTATATACACGATGTTCTTGCTTGCGCATAGATATACATATAAAATTTAAAAAGTAGATGTTGGGGTAGCTTCAATGGAACCAATCTTGTTATACCAAAATATGGAGTGCATCATTTTCAAGCAACATTTCCCTTTCATTTGCTATTTCCCTTCAACTGAATAAAACAACAGTACTGGGAAACGTGGTGGCACTAAGAACCAGAAATGATATTTAAGCAACATTTCTCAGCTAATTACGCATGTTCAATAGCTTCAGTACACAATACTAATGAGAGTTACTTTAAACTATGTCGACCCCCAATGTGATGTAGTAATCTAAGAATCACGGACACCTCAGGGCCCGTCTTAAGGTTTTCGAGGCCCTAGGCGAGGATAAAAAATGGGACCCTATATATTTTATTAAAAACTAAAAAAACACGAAATTAACTTCAAAATAAAATTGTTACAAGGATTACCAAACATAAAACATGTTTGGGAAAATTTCTTTTATATCCCTTCGACTTTGATCAAAAATTCATTTTGGTCCTTCACCTTTCAATTTCGGCATAAAAATACTTCGACTTTCCAATTTTTTTCAATGTCGTCCTTTAGAAGGAATCCGTTTTCTTTGAGTCCTCCTCCGGGCCATCTCCGGCCACCGGACGGCCGATCCGAGCCATCCAAAAATTCTATAAAAAAAAACGAGAGGGCCGACGCAGGAATCAACGGCATCCGATGTGTGTAGTGTGCTTGATCCAAACACCATATTTTTCGTGTATATATGTATATATCCCTAAAGGATGACATTGAAAAAAATTAGAAAGTCGAAGTATTTTTATGCCGAAATTGAAAGGTGAAGGACCAAAATGAATTTTCGGTCAACCTAAACAATTTTAAGGAACTCACAAGACGATTTAAGTAGAAACTTGGCCAACTAGGGTTATCTACCAACAGAAACTGCGGGATACTTGTTGCGGTAAAACTATTTGAGAATCCTAATTAAAGGTAATGTATCCAAAGAAAAACGAAAGAATATTACCTATGTAATTATAAATTTAGACATTCCATCAGGTAATGAGAAAGAGTTCATCAATGAAGTCGCCACTATATGTAGGATAGGATACACTATGTCATTCTGGTTCGCCTTGTGGAATTTTGCAACGAAGGGACTTGGCTTGCTCTGGTTTATGAGTTCATGCCTAAAGGATCAACCGACAAGTTCATCTTCTCAGAAGAAGGTGAACGGTTTCAAAATCGTCCATTGAGTTGGGAAAGGCTGCAAAAAATCGCACCAGGGGTTGCTCATGCCATAGAATATCTGGACCAGGGGTGCAACCAAAAGACCCTTCATTTATACTCCCTCCGTCCCATAAAGTTTGGCATTTTCAGGAATGCGTGCCATTTTTAAATTGCTTATATCTTTCAATCTATAATGTCTTAGGCAATTTTTTTAACTTTGTTTAATAGAACAAATTAAAATCTATCAAACAAGATCCATATTGCATATGAAAAACATTACGGATTAAAAGATATAGTTAATTTTTTCATAGGGCTGGAATAGTGAAAGTGCCAAACTTTATGGGACGGAGGGAGTACTACATATACATAAAGCCTTGGAACTGTTTTCTTGACCAAAATTTTCAGCCCAAGGTTTTAGACTTCGGAATTGGGCTTATTTACCTTTTTGGTCTCCAAAGTATTAGCGAGTGGCCAATTTCGTCCCCAATCTAAATATTTGTCCAATTTCGTCCCCAACATTTAAAATGTATGTCAATTTAGTCTCCACCCCTAACTCCGTCCATCTTGTCTGTTAGAATAAGCGGTGTTTCCGGAATTTCACCTACAAGTACCTAAAAGGCTTACAAATCTACCCAAATCTAACCCTATCCCAAGTTCTTACCTACTACTACCAGTCTACCACCATCTCCACCACCGCCACTACCACCTCCACCTCCCTCTTTCCACCAAATCTCAAACGCCCTTCCTCTTTCTCACTCCTCAGCACACATAGCAAAAATCCATAGAGAGAGAACCCAGGAAAAAAATGCACATCCACGCCACTAATGAAGTCGCCCCAAACGGTGAATTTCTTCAACCTCCCCCACTCCCCAGCTCTCTCTCGTGCCTTAGTTTTTTTTTTTTTTTTTTTTGATCAGCAAAAAAAAGGTTGTTTGGGGGTGGCGTAGGGGCTGTTTGGAGTGGAGTAGATCTTGACAGCGGCGAAGGTGGGTGTATCTGAGGCGCTATGAAGGGTGGAGTTGGGGGTTCCGTTTGAAGGCGACGTAAGGGATGTTTTGGGTGGTGTAAGGGCTGTTTGGGGTTCCGATGGATGGCGATTTGGACAGTGGCGATGGTGGGTGGATCTGAGGTGCTATTGGAGATGGCGAAGGGGTTGTGGTCTTTTGATGGCTGATGGTTGGTGGATGTGAGGGTTTTTCGGTCTAAGGAGGCGTAGAGGTGGTTTTGGGCGGCAATGAGGTTGGAGGCTTTGGGCCTGGTTTTTGGGTCATGGGAGGAGGGTTCTGGACAGACAGTGATTGGGTGGGTAGCGGTGTTGGCGGGTTCCATTTGCAGCGGCGAAAGGACGATGGGTGCTTGGGGGCGGTGGGGTAGCGGAGGAGCAGCAGTGTTTGGAGGTGCAGGGCATCGGTGAAGTAGCGGCAGCAGTGGTGTGATTTGGCTGATCAGTGTGTGCCTTTGTTATTCTAGCCCAAGAATCTTTTTATATATGGAGAGTCGGGGCTGCGTTTCCTGAAATCTTGCCCAACTCTATCAAAAAATTGGAGTTGGTTGGAGTTGTAGGTGGTAAAAAACAAGAAGTACCTAGAACAGCACTGAATCGCAACGGCTCTCGTGTTGTTCGATCAGAATCCTAATGCTTTCGCAGGAACCCTATATAATCTGCAAAACAGACAAGGGGTGAGCGCACCTTTGCCTCTCATGGCAAAGGCCCTCCGATGCCTAAGTTAGTATCTCATACTGTATCAAACCCTAATTATCGATAGGAAAGTATGGAACGAATGCCACTTATTGCGTACCTTTTGCCTCTAGATTCACCTCGTATTTATAGATATGAGCATGCTTGCTTTCCAAGCATCCTTGCTGCTATAGGTTTCCCACCTTGTACAGGAAACCTAGCCTTCCGGGGATTCTCTTCCCCAATTAACCGAGATCCCTTACTCATAGGGACTCTGTTTTTTATGGGACTCCTTTCATAATAGGACTATTTTTTGTACTTATCTTGACCGGACATTGAGTTCTCCTTCTGGAACACTCCCACCGTCTTATCTCTTAAGACCACGTTCTTTCAAACAACTTTATCTGTTCGGTACTCTCATTGCCGAACAGACTGTACCTTTTAATGATGTCTCATGTCCTTTATCTTTTTCTGCCGAGTAGACTGTACCAATTAACGACTTCTCATGTCTTTGGTCCAGTGATTCTTCATATCACTGATTCTTATTGCCGTCTACCATCTTGCACGGCGTCTTACATTACTTTTCTCATTATACGGACCCCGCACATCACATGTTTGGCCCATAGTCGCACCTGTTCAGGACTACCTCCCTACAATTGCTCCCCAACTTTGTTCGTTGCCACTGTTCGGGGGCAATGAATAAAGCTTAGAAACAAATTTTAGGCCGAACTTCCTGGGGTCCCGTGCAGACATAGTATTTATACCTGTTGATGGTTTTGGCGGTTTAGTCATTATATTTCCTCGAAGAAATGACTCCACGTGGCATATTTTGTACGCTTCGCATTAAATTCAGACTGTCGTTCCAGCCAAACGGCGTCAGAATGATATCGTTCCAGACTCACCTTTCGTTACTTTTCTCGTAACGGCATGAAGGGAGACGTTTCGCCTCCATCTCTCATCTTAAAACCCCAAAAAAGGGATCTTTTTGGGATTTTACCCAAAATCAAATCTCCTCTTTCTCTCTCTTAGAAACCAGGCGAAAAAACCTCATCTTCTTCCGCCATCGCCGCCGTCTGCAGCTTTCCAATTGCGCCTTCAGCAACCGCCGTAATTATTATTGTAAGATTTCTCACTCCTTCTTTTCGTGCTTCACTCTGAGATCTCGTTCTCAGATTCCTCTGCGTCTAGGGTTTCGATCCCATTCTCAGACTTTGATTTATTTCTCTTCGAGTATTTCCATGGCAGACGAGGGTGATGGTGGCCCCAAGCCTGGAAAATTTAGAAAGCTTTGTGAAACTCCCGCTGCAATGGCAGCCTTTAGGACTAAATACACCATTCCAGATAACGTAGGTCTTGAACTCGCCCCTTTGGGCGCAGAAAGAAATGCAGGTTCGTGGGATAGAACGTGTATCCCTATTGTTGCCATTGTCGAGGGTGGAGTTCATTTCCCCCTCGATCCATTGCTTCGTCGTGTGCTAAATTGGTACCACCTTACGCCCATGTAAGTCTCCACTAATTTTTTCAGATTAGTGATGGGAGTCGTAGCCCTAAACAGGATCTTAGATACCCAATTAGGAATCTGGGACATCCAGTATTGGTATAGCATCGTGCTAAACCCCGAGTACAACACCTATTACTTCAAAGTGAGAAAAGCAAAAAAGCGTTTCGTGCTTAACTTGCCAGATTCTGCTCGTGACCACGAAATGGATTTCTTATATGTTACTGGAGCTTTCGAACCAATGGGGGAAGATGGCCAGGTGATAGGCTTCCACTACCCTCATACATGGGGCTTCCCACGTATGCTCCTACTTTTACTTCTTTTTTTCCCTTATAGCTATCTGATCCTTTCTACATTTTCTTCGTACGTTTAATTTTACTTGCTTTTGTCTTTTAGCAACAAATGCTAACAAGCGTCCATGAAGGGAACCTAGTTACATCCGAACAGCGAACATTAACAAAGTTCTAAAATACAAAGGAGTGCCTGGCATCTCAACAGCTGGTCGAGGCCGTGATGCTGACGTCCTTTTAAGCTACAACCTTGCATACAAGGGTTTTATCGACAGGAGACTTGCCAACCCAAGTACCAGTGTTGTATCTACCTCATCAGCTCCCCAATCCAGAGGTTCTAGGTCCAATACTGGGGTGACGATCGCCGGCAAACAAGAGAAATTCCAATTCCTGAAGGCATCCCACTTCCTCGTGTGGTCTAAGAAGGTCTAGACGTCGACAAGCTGTCGAACAGCCGGCTCCCGAACGAAGTACCAGCCAATCATCCTCTTCCGGGTACTCCCCGTCTCCTCCAAATTCAGGTACTATGACCCGTCAACCTCTGAATTTGAGTTCTCTTCTTACTGTATCCTCCCGAGGACGTGACTCTTCCGGTCGTGCTCCCTCCACCGGCCATGCGCCTCCGCCTCCCTGACGCACCAGAAGAATTTCGACCATGAGTAGTTCGTCTCCTCGGGAGTCTGAGATCGTGCTGGAGGCCGAGGATGCTCACCGGGACAAATGTCCCAGAAATCAAGATACTGGGGATAGTGCGACCCAGGCTGCTGCCTCTATTCAGCAACCTCCCTCTCCGAGTACCCAGGTGGCACCCCAGACATGGGCCCCTCAACTCATCACAGGGGACCGTCTAGTCAATATTGGGGATAGTGCGGGTTCATCTGAAACCGCACTGGCCCTCGCACAAGGCTTGCTGCTTCCGATGGACATGCAGAAAGAATCCTCCTCCCCTCCTGAACGGCTAGTGTCCACTGGGCTTGTTAGTGGAATTAAGGTAACTTGCTTTATTCATAGCCATAGTTAACTTTCTTTGCAAATTTCTAACTTTTTGCTCCACCTTTGGTATTTCTCAGTTTATCCAAAAGATGGTCACCCTAGGCAAAAAGTTAGTCTGAGAGGATCAGACTGCTTAATGAAAATACAAGCTTGTTGTGGGCTGTCTCAAGGCTGGAAAGAGAGAGAGACAAGGCCAAATCAGACGTAGATGATTTTAAAGGACGGCTTGAGACCGCAGAGGATAGCCTCAACCAGGCTCTGGCTGAGATGGACAACACCAAGAAGGCTGCTCATGAGGACGGATACTAGAAAGGTTTTGATGCAGCAACAACAAGTTACGTTGAACAGATGTCAACCATTCAGGATCAAATTTGGGCTGCTTGTTGGGAGGCGTGCCTAACAAAGGTTGGGGTTCCAGATGACTCTCCTTTTTGGGTAGATAATGAGCTCCCGGGCAGCTGTGCTCAGGCCTCTGTTTATTTTGAAGAGCCCCCTATTGATGACGTCGAGTAGCAGATTGATGAATTTGCAGATGCTGATGAAGAAATACAAATGGAGCCTCCGAATGCCTCAACCGAACATTCTCCCATTCATGAGACTACAACTGTAGCCACCAACCTGGAGGATCAAACTACTGGTGGAGGCACCAACACTGAAGCAACCACAGAGGTTCCGAACGACACTCAACCAGATGTCCAGAACCTGGACTAATTTGGTAAGTTCCCTATAGCTCTCAAAAACTCCTAAAAACAAAGTTACAGGTCCTGCGTGACCGTAGTTTTCAGCCCTGCGTGACGTCAGTTCTTGCATACTTGTTGATAATACAGGTATTCGGCCCCTTGTGGCACAACACTTTGCTCAGCCCTTCGTGGCCATAATATTTTTGTTTAGTGTTTATTTGCATATGTTCTCTAAGTGTTTCATACTTAGTCTATTGCTCCTGACATAATTCGTTATGTCTGTTTCCCAAGTGTTTCATACTTTGGGAACATTTATTCATGTGTGTTTAAGTTTCTCATTTTTAAACTGTACCCTAAGTAATTCATACTTGGGAAAAGAAGCGAGCAATTTCATACTTGCTTATAAGTGTCTTATACTTAAACAGAATGTTAAATTTTTTTCGTACTTAGCAATCTGTACATATGTAATACAAGTTTTTTCATACTTGTGTAATCTAAGTTATTTCATACTCAAACAGTTAATACGTATATTCATATGTTGCAAGACATTCATACCCATTCTAAGTGCTTCATACTTAGCTAATCTAAGTTTCTCGTACCAAGATAATTGATATGTGAATTCGTACGTACCAAGGCATTCATACCCATTACCTACTCCCAATACGAAAAAGGGAAAACTAGGCCATTATTCGTATTCACAGGATAAAAAACAACCATAAAATACGGGAAACAAAATTTCTGAAAAATCACCATAAAATGTGTCTGTATTCATTATCCTTGAACTCAATGGGGCGTTATGCGTACCCCTTACAACTAATGAAATAAAAAAACAAAGGAATATTCTTCATAATTCCCACACAGTTACGTGATCCTAAAACATAATAAAAAGTAAACCGAAGTCTTTAAACAAAGAACTTTCTCAAATTATGGACATTCCAGGGCTTTGGCACCGGGTTCCCGTCCAGGTCTGTCAATTTATAGGCCCCAATGCCTACAATTTCAGTCACTCGATATGGGCCTTCCCAATTAGCCCCCAATTTTCCCTTGTTTGCCACTTTGGTATTGCCAAGTACTTTTTGAAGTACAAGGTCTCCAATACCAAATTCTCGGAGGTGAACGTGTTTGTTGTAGCTATTCATTAGCTGGTCCTGGTAAGAGGCTAGATGGACCAGGGCCCTTTCTCTTTTTTCTTCGGCAAGGTCTAGCTCAATTTCAAGGGCTCTGTCATTGCCCCCACTCTCAACCAATGCAGTCCTGTTGGTTGGAAGACCAACTTCTAGGGGTATAACTGCTTTCGTACCATATGCTAATGAATAGGGGGTCTCTCCCGTAGACCTCCTTGGTGTTGTTCGGTGTGCCCACAGCACCAGTGGTAACTTATCGGGCCACTTCCTTTTTGCTTTATCCAACCTTTTCTTGATCCCATCAACAATAGTTTTGTTGGAAGCTTCTGCTTGTCCGTTACTCTGAGGGTAAGCTGGGGTTAAATAGTATTTCCTTATCCCATACTGGGAACAGAAAGCCTTGAATTTCTTTTGAAACTGCGCCCCATTGTCTGTGATCAAAGAATAGGGGACCCCGAAACGAGTAATGATACTCTTCCATACAAACCTTTCTATCATTGATTCAGTGATCTTGGCCAAGGGTTCTGCCTCAATCCACTTTGTGAAGTAATCAGTGGCCACTAATAGGAACTTTCGATTCCCAATTGCCTTATGGAGTGGACCCACGATGTCCATTCCCCATTGGGCAAACGGCCAAGGGCTAGTCAAGGGCACCAGATCTTCGGCTGGTGTTCGGATCATTGGTGAGAATTTTTGGCACTTCTCACAAATCTTTACATAAACCTTTGCATCATCTTGCATATGCGGCCACCAATATCCTTGGGTGATTGCTCGGTAGGTAATAGACCTGCCCCCAGCATGGCTTCCACATGTTCCTTCATGGATCTCGTGAAGGAATTTTTGCACCATTTCTGGGTGTACACAAAGCAAATAGGGTCCAGTAAAGGATTTTCTAAACAACTTTCCTTTTGGGGATAACCAGAACCTTGCAGATTTGATTTTGATCTTATGAGCTTCTTTTTTGTCAAAAGGGAAAGTTTCATCTCGTAAAAACTCTACAATCGGATCCATCCAACTTGGTCCTTGGTTCACGTCCAAGACCAAATCCACACTTCTTCCAATACTCGGCTCACTAAGGTAGTCGACTGTCACCTTCCGTTTAAACTCAGTCGGAACAGCTGCAGCCAACCATGCCAGAGAATCTGCGCGGAAATTCTGTCCGGAGCTTATCTGCTCAATACATACCTTTTCGAAGGTGTTAAGCAAGTTTTTGGCTGCCTCCACATAGGCTGTCATTTTCTCGTTCTGGGCTACGTATTCCCCGGACAGTTGATTTACTACAAGCTGAGAATCATAGTAAATCCTAATTCTTTTTACTTTTAAAGTCATTGCACTTTTAAGGCCGATCAGGAGAGCCTCGTACTCTGCCACATTGTTCGATGCACTGAAACCCAGCCGGACAGACAGCTCCATCATTACTCCCTCAGGAGGAAACAAAACAATTCCAACTCCGGACCCAGTGTTACAAGCCGAACCGTCAACAAACAACTTCCATTCCCGTGGATCCTGTTCGGCTAGTTGTTTATTTTGCTTTAATGCCAACCTAGATGCCGCCTCCCTTCTCATGGGTGGCTAGGGTGCTACTGCTGGTGAAAACTCTACCACAAAATCAGCCAGCACTTGGCCCTTTATTGCGGTGCGCGGCTGGAAGTCAATATCGTATTGGCTTAACTCGACGGACCAAGTTGAGATCTGTCCTGAGAAGTATGCCTTTCGTAACAGTGATTTCAACGGAAACTCAGTGTATACTACAACCTTGTGGCTCTGGAAGTAATGGGGTAACTTCCTTGTAACTGTCCTTAATGCAAAGACCAGCTTCTCGAGGGGCAGATACCTCGTCTCTGCGTCTAGCAGTGTTTTACTCTCATAATATACTGGGATTTATTCGAACCCCTTACCCCTTAACAGAATTGCACTTACAGCATGCTCAGAAACTGCTAAATATAAAACCAGACACTCACCTGGTTCTGGAGTTGACAAAAGTGGGGCTTTAGCCAAGTATTCCTTCAAATCTTGGAATGCCTGCTCGCATTCTGCTCCCCATTCATATCCTTCTCTCTTCTTCAATAGCTGAAAGAAGGGCCTACACTTGTCACTTGACCGGCTAATGAATCTATTAAGGGCTGCCGCCATCCTAGTTAACCTTTGGACCTCCTTTGTTATCCTAGGGCTCTGTAGCCTTTGTAAGGCTATTATCTGATCAGGATTTGCCTCAATCTCTCTTACGGTCACAAGATGGCCCAGGAACCTCCCAGAACCCACTTCGAATGCACACTTCGAGGCATTGAGCTTTAGTTTGTACTTCCTCAAGATCTCGAAGGCCTCCTTCAAATCCGCGATGTGTCCATGTTTGGTTTTACTCTTCACCACCATGTCGTCTATGTAAACCTCCATAGTTTTGCCCAGGAGCTTTTTGAACATGATGGTTGCAAGCCTCTGATACGTTGCCCCTGCATTCCTTAGCCCGAAGGGCAAGACACGATAACAATACAACTCTCGTGGCATAATGAAGGAAGTCTTCTCTTGGTCAGGTCCAAACATGGCAATCTGATGATATCCTCGATATGCGTCAAGGAAACTCATCCACTCGTATCCAGCGGTTGCGTCAACTAGTTGGTCAATCCTGGGAAGAGGGAAGGTGTCCTTTGGACATGCTTTGTTCAAGTCTGTGAAATCCACACAGACACGCCACTTCCCATTCTTCTTTTTCACCACTACAGTGTTGGATAGCCATTCCGGATAGTATACTTCTCGTATTGCTTTGGCCTCTAATAAGCGTTCTACTTCCTCGATAACAGCATCAACATGCTGTATGGCTGCCCTCCTTTTCTTCTGGATGACAGGCTTGTGTTGAGGATCTACGTTTAGGTGGTGGCAGATTACGCCTGCATCTACCCCTGGCATCTCCTCTGGTACCCAGGCGAATACATCAACATGTTCCTTTAAGAAACCCACTAGTCAGCCTCTTCTTCTGCTGGCAGAGATTCCCCAGCTAGAAAATACCTTTCAGGATCAATCTCGTTAATCTGTATTTTCTTTAGGCCTTCAACCACTTTTCTGATGGATTTCTTCCAATGTCCTCGATAGTCGGTTGATCTGGTACTTCTACCGTGTGAACCTGATGGACCTTTGGGGCTTTTTTCATTATGAAAATCAGGCATTGTTGTGCTACCATTTGATTTCCCTTGATCTGTTCGACCCCATAGGATCCTGGGAATTTCACTATCTGGTGATAAGTAGAGGAAACAACTCTCATTTTATGCAACCAAGTCCTCCCTATAATCGCATTATAGGAGGATGGAGCATCCACAACCAGGAAATCAGTCTTCAAAACTACTGATCCTGCCCGAACGGGCAGCGTCACTTTACCAAGGGGCCAAACTGCCCTTGCACCAAACCCAACCAAGGGTGTCATTGACTGCTATAAATCTACCTGGGCCAATCCCAATTTCTTAAATGCATCATCATAGTACAATACCTCTGTACAACTCCCCGAATCTACCAAGATTCTCTCGACATCGTATTCCCCAATCCGTAGGGTTATGACCAAAGCATCATTGTGGGGCACTTAGACTTCTTCCAAGTCCTCATCTGTAAAAACTATGCTCTCGCTGCAAATACCGTTCTCTCACCCTCTCTTATTTTCCAACCGCATAACGTGCTGGTCGTGCTTGGATTGCCTTTGGAGTAACCTCACCTCATTCCTCGTATAAGGTGTGGCCAATCCATGTATCATATGGATCACTCCTTTAGGATTCTGCTCGTAATCCATCTTCATGGTTTTCCCTCTGTCTTTGGGGTCTTCTTGAATGAATTCCTTGAGGTAGCCCCGAGAGACTAAATCATCAAGGTTTCTTGTACATCTCACAATCCTCAGTCATATGGCCCCAATCCTTATGGTAACTGCAGTGCTGATTCGTAGCACGTTTTGCATATTTATCTCCATCTAGAGTTGGAGACCATTTGAAGTATGGTTGATTCTTTATTCGATAAAGAATCCTATAGATGGGTTCCTTCCAAACCGTAGTAATTGAAAAGAAGGACTTAGGATCAGGTGCTTGCTTTTTTTTATATGGTTCTTTCTTAGCCTACCCGTACTCTTTCCTCTCCCGATAAGTCTTGGGCTCTTGTTTATCCATCTTCTTCGCTGGGGTTTTAGGCTGTTCGACAATAACCTTGCCATCCTCTCGGAGTATATCATCCTCCATTCTGGCATGTTGCTCTATACGCTCCATGAGCCTTGCCAACGTTGCTACCGGATGTTTGTTCAATGACCGGCGCAGTTCTCCCCGAACAGGTAGGCCAGTTTTGAACGTAGCAATCGCATACTCCTCTCTGCAACTGTCAATCTCATTGAAGGTTTCCTAATACTTCTTAGCGTAGTCTCTAATCGGCTTGCTTTCCCCCTGCTTCATCGTGGAGAGGCTTTCGAAAGTTTTAGGGGCTCTTCTACTTGTTAAAAACCGAGCGGTGAATTCTTCCGCCAGTTGTGTCCATCCACGTATGGAACGCGGTTCCAACTTATGGAACCAAGACAGAGCAACCTTGCCCAAGCTGGAGGGGAACATCTTGCACATGATGGCATCATCCCCATCATGCATGAACATAGCTTGTCGGTAATATTGTATGTGAGCAACTGGATCTGCATCCGTTTTGTAAATTACTAATACATCGTGCTTCACTCTGCTCGGCAATCGTGCGTCCTGTAACTTCCTTACAAACGGAGAAGCTGCTATGATACTTAGGGCTTTCCTTGCTGCTTCTCGTGCAGACATGGCCCCCTCTTCGCTCTCCTTGATTTTTTGAGCCCCAGCCCTATTCCAATGGGAATCAGGTCTCTCGTACATGTCCCTATGGTGTCTGCAAGTATTTTCCTCGGGCGAGGAGCTTCGGCTCATACTTCTCCTTTTACGTGGAGAAGGTCTTCGCCTGCTAGGACTCTTACTTAGACTCCTGCTTCTTCTTCTTCGTGAAGAAGCTTTCCTCTTTTTTAGGGTAGGACTCCTACTCCTGCTCCTTCTATGTGAGGGAGCTGCTTTATACGTCACCATAGCCCCTTTGTTTCTTCTGGAATGTCCTTGTGAAAGTCCAGAGTCCTCAGGGTGCTCTCAGATCCGCTCTAATTCTCGAATCTCATGTTCTCGTTTTTTGATTAGTCGAGCATACTCATCGACTTCTTGCCTCTTTCTATCGAGGATGTCCTCATTATTGTGTACACTCCTCGAATGTGCAACCGATTCTTCTCTATGGTGGGATTTGCTCCTTCGTACGGAGCCTGTAGCCGTTCTGCCCTCCTTATTCTTGGAGTCATCATGGATAGTTAGAGGATGATCTTTACTCGTCATCCTCCTGCCGTGCGCGCCAGTAGGCTTTTTCGGAGCACCTGGTGGGGATTTATCTCCTCCCCCACCAGCCTGGTTCTTTTCAGTGAGCGGTGTGACTGGATCTATTTCCACCATGGTTGTATTTCAAAAAGGGAACTCCTTCGTTTCCCATAAACGGCACCAATTGTAGGTGGTAAAAAACAAGAAGTACCTAGAACAGCACTGAATCGCAACGGCTCTCGTGCTGTTCAATCAGAACCCTAATCTGCAAAACAAACAAGGGGTGAGCGCACCTTTGCCTCTCGTGGCAAAGGCCCTCCGATGCCTTAGTATCTCGTACTGTATCAAACCCTAATTATCGATAGAAAAGTATGGAACGAATGCCACTTATTGCGTACCTTTTGCCTCTAGGTTCACCTCGTATTTATAGATATGAGCATGCTTGCTTTCCAAGCATCCTTGCTGCTATAGGTTTCCCACCTCATATAGGAAACCTAGCCATCCGGGGATTCTCTTCCCCAATTAACCGAGATCCCTTACTCATAGGGACTCTGTTTTTTATGGGACTCCTTTCATAATAGGACTGTTTTTTGTACTTATCTTGACCGGACATTGAGTTATCCTTCTGGAACACTCCCACCGTCTTATCTCTTAAGACCACGTTCTTTCAAACAACTTTATCTGTTCGGTACTCTCATTGCCGAACAGACTGTACCTTTTAATGATGTCTCATGTCCTTTATCTTTTTCTGCCGAGTAGACTGTACCAATTAACGACTTCTCATGTCTTTGGTCCAGTGATTCTTCATATCACTGATTCTTATTGCTGTCCACCATCTTGCACGGTGTCTTACATTACTTTTCTCATTATACGGACCCCGCACATCACATGTTTAGCCCATAGTCGCACCTGTTCGGGACTACCTCCCTACAGGAGTGGTGGTTGGAGGTAGAGTTGCCACCGGAGGCGGAAGAAGCGGTCGTTGCGGGTGGGGGTGAATTGGTGTTCATCGATGGAGTATTTGCCCATTTTGATTTTGATTTTGGAACCTAAAAAGTGGGGTTTGTAATTTTGTATGTTGGTGTGTGTTGGCTGTAATGAGAGAGAGGGGATAGCAAGGAATGCAATAACAGTAATGCCTTCCATTTTAACGGACAAGATGGACGGAGTTAGGGGTGGGGACTAAATTGACACACATTTTAATCATTGGGGACGAAATTGGACAAATATTTAGATTGGGGACGAAATTGGCCACTCGCTAATACTTTGGGGACCAAAAAGGTAAATAAGCCTTCAGAATTGCGTAGCTGTGTGCTAAGAACCAAAAAGTGTTGTATCGATGACAGGAGCAAGGGGGGCTGCAAGGTACGTTGCACCCGAGCTCTTTTCAAGGAACCTTGGAGAGGTTAATTACAAGTCCCAATAATCCGTTGTTTTTGGAATGTTGTTAGAGATGACCATAAATAGGGAAAACGACGATGTTAGTTTAGTTGTGAGCGTGAGATCGAGCCAGATTTATTTCCCTGAACGGGACTCAAGGGAAGGAACAATAGGGTATATAGCAATTTGAGATGGATGGAGATGATGAGATTGGGAAGAAGCATGCAATGGTGGTGCATTATTCACTGGAGTCTCACTCACAAGTAGGCCTTCCATGACAATTGGGTGCTTCAAATATGGTGGAATTAAGGTGATTTCGGAAGTTTAGAGATGCCACCCCTCCCTCTCTCTCTCTCTCGCATTTTCTTTCTTCCCTCGATCAGATGTTGGTTGAGATGGGCACTTGAAATTAATACTATTGAGCTCCACCACTTGGTATCACATTAAAATCCTAAGTAAATACTATACATGTCTAAGATCAGGTGCGTACAAGTGCAAAACTGATATCCTTTCGGGACATTTATTAATGGTGCTAGCTCGATCGGCCATTTTTTTTGTTACTCCTATTTAAAAGGGCAGAGCTTCTATCGAGTCGATCGGTTGTTAGCCACATTCCGATCAATGATTCAAGATCGATCATTTTCATTTTGTAGGCGTCTATATATAATATATGCCTAAACAGTTATGCGGAAAAATAAATCAGTTTTCTTGCTAATCGAGTGGATTGGAAAGGATACAACTCCAATTCCACTTTTCTTGCTTAATAATCACTGGTACATTAATTGGATGGATTAGCAAGTAAAGGCTTTCAAGATTGAATTTGACGGGAAATTAATCCTGCCATTACCCAAAAATAAAAACTAAACTAAAATCACCTTAAGTTTGGGCGCAGCCAATGCAGGTGTGCCCCCACACCTTTCCCAACCAAAAGTGTCTGAATCGCTAAACAATGTGTGATGGAGGGAGGCATGAGACACACGCAATGTCAGGTACATGTTGAAAAATCATCCCCCTCATCATAGCTACAGACAGAAACAACAATTTACGTCTTACAAAATTTACAGCCGTAAGTAAAACAGGAATCCTCCACAGAACTCTTAAAAAAAGGGGAAAAAAGAAAAACGATAGCAAGGGAAAAGGCAAAAACTGTCACAAACCTTTTTACCCCAAAAACTAAAATCGGGAAAAAGAAAAAAAAAAAGTCTTCCAGAAATTTAAAAAAAATCTAGAAAACAGTTTCAGAACAAATTCCACGTTCAGTATATAATTACGTTCGAAGCCATTCAAGATATATAGATCCACCTGCATCGAATCGAATGTATCTGAGTTTTTTTATTGTGTTGCTAGATCTAGAAAACTCACCATCCAACACACCATCATTTTTTACCATGATGTCATGCATCATCATCATCGTAATCATAACCATAGCAATTCACCGGTAAGAGAAAAACGTGAGGAGGTCATGACCCACGCGCCGCTCCGCTCCGGCTACGCGCTCGCCGGAAACCAGCGGCGAGCGGCACAGAGGGCAATTGAAGTTAAAATGCTCGAGCCACCCGTCTAAGCACCCCTTGTGGAACACGTGGCGGCACGCTAACCTGCGCACTTGCTCGCCTTCCCTCAGACCGGACAAACAAACCACGCATTCCGAACCGCTACTTCCATCACCACCACCACCACCACAATCATAGCTGTAAGAAAAAACCCGGTTCCGATTGAGTTGCTCTGAAAAAACGACTAGACCGGAGAGTCCCGAGCCCAGCATCCTCCCATCGTCGAGCTCGTCCGGTTCGATTGGAGAGATGCCCGTGGACCGGAGGAGAGGGAAAAAGACGGAGCGGAGGTAACATGCGCAGTTGGCGACGATTTCGACTAGAAGGATGAAGATCGATTGCGATGAGCAATCGCTAACTTGACTCTGCAGCCCCATCGGTTTTCGTGTTTTTTCAAATCTTTCGGGTAGAATTTAGATGTATGGACCGATGTATAAGAGTTATAGTATTATGTAGATATGTGTTGTCTATATACTACTCCTATGTTGGAGTATGTATATATATAAGTACGAGACTACGAGGGATGGAGTTGGCTTTGAGAGGGTATACAAAAGTACAAGGTTAGTTAGAGAGAGAGAGAGAGAGAGAGAGAGAGAAGAGAGATCTGAGGGTGTGGTAACCGTGTCGTTGCCTGCTGTTTTATTTGCGGAGGAGAGGGGTGCCACAGGAAATATTATTCGGTGCTCCGTGACGTGACGGATTCGACTGTGTTCGTTTTCTTTTCTTTTTTATTGTTATTCTTATTTTTCTATCTCTCTTCACTTATTAAGTCAAAAACTTTTCTCAAAACTCATAAGCAAACAAAAAGAGATTTATGAGAAACGGGCTCCTACCCTAAGTCACAAATGCGGGTGCGACTTCGAGTTCAGGAGTGCAAATGCGAATGTGAAAACGTCTTTAAAAAATTTCAAAACAACTAAAATTTGTGATTGCGATGATTGATTGAGGAGAAGAACGAACACCATTTTAAAAAATTATGTTACTAAAGCTCCTGCAATACCATTTTCAGCTGTGTGCGCATTCCATCACATGATGACTAAAAGGAGCCTCAGACACTGTGTACTAAACAATCTCTCAGCAGACTAAAATGGTATTGCGAATTTCCGTTTGACCGGAAAAAAAAAAAAAGAAAATGGTATTGGGATTTTTCTATCTCCAGCTGTATGTGTTTTATGTGTTCAAGAAAGATATTTCATCGCATAAAATTAGATCACTACGAGGAAAATGTATTATTTTTAAATAAAAATTAAGATTCTTTTAAAAACTTTTCACACCAATTTTAAAATCTCATTCAGAGCTTCATTTAGTGCAGAGTAATATTATGCACGAAAATATTTATTCCTATAACCAAAAAAAAAAAAAGAAAATATTTACTCCACTTTTTATGAGAAAATTATACTACAAAATGTACTTTTTATTTTTTTTAAGTGACTAGCTTTATGGATGAAAAGAGAATTATGAGGAAGCGAGATATTGTTGAGTAGGCATTCACACAGTCTCTTTTGGATCGGGGCTCTGTAGGTGTACTACAGGAGTAGTGTAGTGCAACATCCCATCCCAGTTATTCAAAAGTTTGTTTAATGGTCCAAATAAACAAATATATCTTAATGTAGGATACTTATTTTACATGTGGGATACTTTTAAAAATATAGACCATTAATTGAACGGATGGATGACTTAGATACTGCACTACACCCTTGCATTGCAATCCCATATCCGTCTCTTGATGCGCCCACACTCGTCAAAACTACATATTTATATACAATTTATACACATAATAAAGAGTATGAGTCATCACGTGCCATAACAGCTTGTCTCTACAATTCCATTAGTAGACATGTGAAGAAGTAGATACAAGTTAGCATTATTTCCACTTAAAATAAAGTTAATTGATTCCTCCTTGCTCGCTAAGTAATGACGGGTAATAATAACCTATGCAACGTGATTTGGCAAAGGCTGACTCCTATCATTCAAATTACAAGACCCATAAAAAAAAATGACCAAAATTATTTAATAAAGTAATCAGAAATTAGTTTTCTGTCCTCTAAAATTTAAGAATTATTCTTATATGTAAGATGTACTATAATGGACAATTTCGTGCAATCTATTTGATTGGGCCAACCAAAACTCTCACCTTGATAGTTCGAGTCGTTCTTCTCGTAAAACTAGACGATCAAATCATCCACGTAAAATGTCAGGTTAATCAAAGATATTAGCAAACTCTTTATCAAAACACGTTCATCTATAAAATAAGCACAATTTAGAATGTCGTAATTATCTCGATAATATGGCTATGTATACCTACCTGATCACTTAGAGCATGTACATCAACCATAGGTATTTCACGTAGCCGAAAAGTACCTTTTTTTACTTTACCTATCCTTATTTTCCTCTCACACTACACCAGTGTCTCTACAATTTTCTCTATTCCCATTAAAAAATGAGGGAGGTGTACTGCAATGATCAGGAAAGGACCAGTTGACCAGAGAAAATGAGGGAGGGAAGGGAGGAGAGAGAAAATAAATAGTATTTTAATAAATACCTGGTGAATAGTACCTCTCTATAAGTACCGAGCATTTTTCAAAAATGGAAAATGGCTTTCTCTTTACCTAGGCTGGTGCAGAGCACATTTTGAGTTTTTGCTAGCTAAAATACCTAAAATGCTCTTTTAACTAAGCTGGTGTACATGCTCTTAAATCTCAACTTTTGCACGAGTAATATTTCCAATTCAACCATTCTTATGATGCGATCAGAAACCCCAATAATCATCATCATCTAAATAAAGTACTCCCTCATTTTGGGACCACATAGAATCTCAATAAAAGTGGTAAAACAATTCATTCACGCTCTATCTTGTCTTGAAATAGTGGTTATAGATAAAGAAAAAGTGATTGTCACCAAAATCTGCAACATTTTGTTTAGCTAATAATAATACTACTAACTAGTAAAATAATAAAAAAAAAAGTGGTGTATTACTCCAGCCAATCCGTCCACTACTAGTAAGAAGTAAACGACGCGTTTTAGGGCGGTGGAGTATTAGACCATGTGGACAGGGACCATCTGTGAGAGAGAGAGAGAGAGAGAGAGAGAGATTTGCCGTGATCT
This sequence comes from Rhododendron griersonianum, assembly GCA_018127125.1. Lineage (NCBI taxonomy): Eukaryota > Viridiplantae > Streptophyta > Magnoliopsida > Ericales > Ericaceae > Rhododendron > Rhododendron griersonianum. The sequence goes on along the minus strand of CM030799.1, from coordinate 15,375,812 downwards.
TTGGGGATTATTCAAACTCAACTTGGTACGCTTCATAATACTACCAAATCATTTTGTGTTGCCTGATTTGAATTAATAATAAGAGGTTGGTTAATTATGAACCTCTTGAAGATGGGGTATTCAAATCCCCCACCTGGCATTCAGGATTTGCATATCCTACCCACACCAATACTAATTGCCTTTAGAAGAGCAGTGCCACCAACACAGATTTCAAGACTGATGTTTTAGCTGTTCGATAAACATAGAGCCTATATAAATGCACTAGTGTTTTCCCGTGCCTACAACACTACGCACCTCGGTAGTGTTGTAGGCACGGGCATTTTTGTAATATATTTTTATTTTTTTATGCCAACGCCAGAAGTCGAGCAGTAGGTAAAAAGAACCGATAACATTTTTGTAATATATTTGTAAGAGTGTGGGTGTTTTCTTAAGAGAGTTGGAGAGCACACATAAGCCCTTGGATCAAATGAATCTTAGCCTTTCTTTCAACTTGTGTTTGTGTGGTCCCCACACCCTTGTGTTTTATTAGGTAGATGTGAATACACATGCATCTACTTGTTGACTACACATGGGTGTGCAAGTCTGTGTTTGGATACCTATGTCTCAAACAGTTTTGAAAAGAACTCGGCTCGTCTGTGTGATCTTTTTTTTCTTTATGTTAATATTGTATACATAAGTGTGGGGTTAGCGAAAAATTAGTTGTTAACAACTGAGGGGTACAACCAGATGAGCTAAAAGACGAGAAATATCACGAAAAATCAATTTTTATAGTTTGCATTGTTCGTTTTTTTAGGTTTCAATGTGTACCCCATCTAGAAGAACAATACAATTAATCAAATATTAGTACATGAAATAAGATTTGTCTCAAAAAAAATATATAGATTGTCAAAAATGATACTAAAAACCATCGGATTCCAATAGCACATTTCTCTCTGGATAATTTTTTTTGTTCAGATGACTATCGATGTTCAATTGACCTATTTTTTTGCATAAAATATATTAAGAGTTGTAAAATGAACAGCTCAAATTATAAACATACATCTGTAATGGGCTCATTTCTCTGCACGATGCGACAAGTCTGTAATCTTTGACATCAATAACTTGCGTTTTCTTTCCCGGTCAAAAAATAATTAACGGTGAATGAAAAAATTGGCAACGACGAGTTCTAAAAAAGTAGTACTTTAGTTAACCAAGAAAGGAAAACTCAGTCCCAATATGGAAGACAGTAAACATAAACATAAAACAAAAATCAAGGTGGCTTCCAACAACATAATGCTCTTATATTATATCATTCATAATCTCATACCAAAGTTACTCGTCAAACATAATTATTACTAGTATATAGTATAACATAAGAGAAAAACTTCTGTACGGAGCATCCCGTAAAGAAGATTTATGGCGCTAAATCGCGCACATTCAAAAGTATTTTGGATGCGGTAAATCTGTCCACACAAATTTTGTTGTGGGGCCCACCATGGATCTCACACAAACGATCCGAACCGTTCATTAAATGTAAAACATTTTTTCAAGGGTTTCCATAAAAAATCAGCTCAATCCAATACCTATAGGTGCTTGATCTATTCATCTAATTTTTCATTACCCGAAAATCTGAATGAAAATTTAGATGATTGGATCAAGCACCTGTAGGTATTAGATTGAACTTATTTTTTACGCGGACCCTTGAAAAAATATTTTACATCTAATGAACGGCTCGGACCATTTGTGTGGGACCCGTGATTGGTCCCACAACAAAATCTGTGCACAATCTGTGCACAGATGTATGTGTGGTTAGCAGGGTTCTATTGGATGGTCCAGATTACCAATTTTGACTGATAAAAATTCAAAAATTAATTTTTACCGGTCAAAATTAAAAAATCGATTGCGCGAATGGACGGTTGAGATTGAACAGAACCCTGAATAAGCTCTCTCTCATAGTAACATGATCGAATTGTTTAGTTTCAACATGTCCTATAGGGCCTGTTTGGAAGCAGCAATATAAGGGGGATTATGATATCCCCCTCCTAATACGTGGGCCCATGCTTATGGAGTGGTTTGGGAAGTCCAAAACTAGGGTGTATATCTTTACACGGCTCATGCTTAATCCCCCCTAATACCCCCTAAGGGGGGCTTACACATGGCTAGGGTGGGAGCCGCCTATGTGTAATCCCCCCTTATAATACAAAACAACCTTATCTCCCATTTTATACCTCATTCAAACCAAGTATTATTTAATTCCTCCGTCACATCAATGTGGACCCACCCTTCTTACATAATACTCCCTACTATCCAATCCCCCCTTCTTACATAATACCTCATCCAAACGAGCCCATACAGTAGTAGTAAATAGAAACATCGAGAAGGAGCATTGAATTAGCGATAATACTACTAGTATAATGATGGCAATGACAAGGACAAAGACAATGCTAGTTGTAATTGTAATTGTAATTGCTATTGGGTGGACTCATGTATGAATTGAATATCTTATTGTGGACGATGATGAAACACACAAAGTGTCGGTGCCTTAGAATTAACCACCCAATAATTCTAATTCTAAATTCTAATGATGAAAGATGTAGTCAAGTTACAGTCAATAATCACAATGAAAGACAAGTCAATGCTCCAGCTACCATTCCAATCCTTTCAATAAAACCATTGTAGTCTAATACTAAGATCAGAACAAGAACTCAAAAGCAAATTTGAAACACTTTCTCTACAGCACAATAAGGGTGCCCTACAGGCTACAGTGTGAGGGAACAAAAGGTTACCTAATTTTTTGCAGTGTAAGGGAATCATGGAATCCTTATCTGCACCATAGCATATCCTTTGATGGGGATACTTGGTTTTAGCTCACATATGAATACTCATGCAGCAAGCATGCCCTACGGTTTACACTACAAACTAAACTAGAAGAACCAAATGATATATGGCAGAATCTGATTTGGCTGTCCGAGGCCAATCCACATATCATTGAGAATCAAACCCACCTCCCACACATTTCAGTCTGGCTTCAGAAGGGTTTCCCTTCTAATTTTACAAAACAAAATCAACAACAAACTATACGCAAGAGTTTATTCGTATTGTTAAAACGTGATGGGGGTCCCAAATCAAGGAATGTACAGCAATAGATAGTACATTGCACTAGCAAATAGAGATTACCTTGTTTGATGTAGAAATGATATCCTCAAATCAAGATTTTGTGAATGTTTTTTTTCTACTATAAACTCAACACAAACTCTGCAATGAACTAATCAATTGATCTTGATAATATGCCTCAAGTCACTTGTGTGTTTACGAGTTAATCAGATCCCAGATCAGATTGTTCACCCAGAAACAAAACCACTTAAATCAAGTCTACTATTCTTTTCAACCTAGGGGCTAGGAACAAACCAATATGCAAGACAACCTGGTACTAGGTGGCCAATTTGGGTTTCGTTTCAAGCACGATGGAAATGCCAAGCAAACCCAGGTAAAATACTTCACACAGCTACGAGTCTACGACATAATGAAATTGAAACTAATAATCTAGCACAACAGTCCCAAGAAAGAAATCTTTGCTAGTGTTTGATGAATTTCTTCTCACCGAAAGAGAATGGATAAGGAACAGCATGTAGATTAAGTGGGCAAAAATTAAACCCGCATATTTCTATGGACAACACCCTTAGTTTATCATGATAGATCAGAAACTAAACAGAAGATAGTACCAACAATAGAGATTAACATTCCACCACAAACGCTCTAGGAGACTACTAACATAAATGAGGGGAAAAAAAGAAGTCCAGTTAGACCAATACAATAAAGGGTGATATATATTTAGCAGGTGAGGATTTGGGTGAAAAGGGCCTTGACTGTCATTGTTCGGAGTTGAAAGATGCAACTGCATCCATTTCCTGCTGCAAAAGAAGAGCATCGATGAAGATATCAAGATTCTCTCCCTGCATTACATCATTTATTGAATGATGGGTAATGCCAACACGGTGATCAGTAACGCGGCCTTGTGGAAAGTTATATGTACGAATACGTTCTGATCTGTCCCCGCTGCCAATCTGCCCAAGATGTAAAGAGCTATAGATAATTCTAGAAAATGGAAACCATAACGTTACTGGAAATGTTGATTCCCATCTCAAAGTCAATTATACCTGCTCTGATCGAAGTTTCGACCGACTTGTGTGAATTCTCGATCTTTCGATTTCATATAACCTTGCACAGAGTACCTTCAGCGCTTTGGCCTTGTTCTATTCAGAAATCCAAAACAAGAGTATAAAATAAGTGGGAAGGAGATAGCGGCGTAAAAAGAACCAAGAGGGAATGTGAATATCATGCTATTACCAAAGGGCAGGCAAAATACCAATTTCCGCTTTTCTGATAATTAGGTGAAATGGTTACACAACAAAAATGCTGCATTAACAAGTCGCATCTGTGTGCTAATATAGAGTTCAATTTCTTCATCACTTGTAACGCTCATGAAAAGCCAACTAACATATATTATACTGTACATATTACAGAAAGCCAGAATAATGGTCCCTTCCTATTGGTCAATTAGCTTTAAAATGAAAGAAATGCAAGAACCACACCATCTTGTCACTCACTGAAAAGAACATTAAAGAGATTGACTACTCGAAGAAGTGTACATTGTTAATATAGATATAATGAGTGGAACTTTTACCCAAAAATGACATAGCTTAACACGTCCTGGCTAAAACAAATACATTCTGATTATGTTCCAGAAATCCGAGAACCAAAATCCAGTTTAACACCTGAAGTCAAAATTGAAAGTTGAAACTCCAACCAATATCACCACTCGTAATTACCCAATTGGTGGCCGACGAGTTTGAAATTTGGTATATCTTGTACCTTTATTTTTCCATTTCATGCTGAGAATCCTAATTGATCCCTCACGTAGTGGCAAATGTCCAAAAAATAAAATCCACTGGAACAGAACCTACCATTACCCATCTATTCTGGGGAGCTTTTGGGATTTGTCTCCATAAATACTATGTCTAGTCATAGTAGTTAAGGGAGAGAGGCGCAAAGTTCTGTTAGGGTCTAGGCGCAGGCCTTCTTCAAGTGAAGCAAGGCGCAAGCCTTTTTGAGGCGAAGCGGGGCACACCTAGGCAAGAAAAATAGCATACACCAAAACTTCAAATAATAGCACTGAGCCACCGAATTTTTGAAAGCGGACCATCCAAAAAATCCACGAAATGTCAAATAATCAACAACTCTTGCATAGAGAAGAACTAATACGTCAAACTGAACAAAAGACAAGCATCGAGACTTGAAAGAGACGAAGAGATCGACTGTTGAGAGAGAAAGAGAGAGAGACAATTGACAGAAATTGAGGCTCCTGTTGAATTAGTTTCGTTTGTCTGCTGGTGATCGAAAGAGATTAGCGATGATCGCTCAACTTTGTAAGTTTAACCTAGGGCTGATCCTATTACTGATCCTACAGCTATGATTGAAATTGCAAGAGGCACGTCCCTTTCTCTCGCATAGAGAAGAACTAAAACTTCAAAATCAACAAAAGACAAGCATCGAGACTCGAAAGAGATTAGGAGATCGACTGTTGAGGGCTGATCAACTTAAGGCAAAGAGAGAGAGAGATGAGAGATGGTTGAAAGAAGTCGAGGCTACCGTTGAACTTGTTTTATTTGTCTGCTGGTCATCGAATGAGATTAGAGATGGGCGATCACCTAAGCTCGTTCAACCTAGGGCTGATCCTATTACTGATCCCAAGGGCTGTGATTGAAATTGCAAGAGGCACGCGCCTTCCTCACCTTTCTCCGGGCGTGTGCCTTTCTCGCCTAGGCTGCGCTTG